>JANHFT010001976.1:158268-171068 GCA_032467955.1 Pseudoxenodon macrops | reverse complement strand
AAACCCCCAAAAGAGCATGCAGGGTTCTTCCAACAGTAAGAACAGGCATGGGCAGGGAGCGAAAGAGGTCGACAGCGACACACACACACACACACACACACAGAAACATAAAGAGAAGTGGGGAGAGACGGAGAGAAATGAGAGGGAAATAGAGAGAGAAAAAGACAGATAAGAGTGAGGGAGAGTGAGATAGAGATAGAGAAAAAGAAAGAGATGCGAGAGAGAAAGAAACAGGGAGAGGGAGAGAGAGGGAGAAAAATGAGAGGGAGTTACCTATTTCCCATACAAAACGCGGAGCCACAAAACCTGGGTAGGCATGACTGGGGGAATCTTGTGACTGAGTGGGAGTGAGTGACATCGAGTTGGCCACGCCAACTCAGGTCTTGTGGCTCCAACTGTTTTGTTTTCAGTGGGAAATGGGCCCGATTGGCTCCTTAAGTGTTAAAGGTTGCCGACCCCTGGTCTAGGATGGCATCACATTTGATTCTCCAGCGTGCAAGATGTCCCCACTTTAGTTAATAATCTGGTTCCAGAAAGATGAAAAATTCAAATTGAACAAGGATGGCAGTAATTTTCTTGGGATTCCTATCACATTTAATAGACAAGAATATGGGTTCACAGCAATATTGGGTTGCAGCATCTCTAGCAATGCTACAGAATCTTAGCTCCTGACTGATACGGAGGCCGACAGTTGGGTTAAACTCTGCCCCACATAATAGGCTACTTGTTAATCATCTAGCTTTAAAAGATCCATATATTGTAGGTCACTGCTTGGTTCTGATACTGAAGCAACACATGGGTTGCTTGACAGACTGGTAGCAGGATTGCTACAGGGACTGCAGTCATACTTTAATCCTTGTTGACAGTTTTCTTCCGATAGATATGAGAATATGAGTGGGCTCTTAGGCTTACCAAACATGCTTGGTAATTAATCATACATCTTCAAAATAAAACACATAATTCATCTCTGAAACATTTGTCAAAATATACCAAGACACAATTTGGCTCTGTTAGACTATTTATTGTAGACAAGAATAAAGCCTCAAACACAACAATCAATTGGTCACTACAGTGTAAAGAAGCAGGAGACTTTATCTTTTGATGCTCATGAGTTTAATCTCTAAGCTTGTTTCTCCTTCCCTTCTGAAACTTGTGGAATGCATGATGGACATAGTTGATATAAGTTTACAGAATGAGTCTCTCTACGTCACCATCTTGTATCTATTTTATTTTATTTTATTTATTTGTCAATCATTTACAAGATAATAGGCATAAGAATAAGCCTGAGTATGAAGACAGAAATGGGTACGAATAAATGAGGACAGTAGGACAGGGACGATAGGCATGATGGGGCGCTTATGCACTCCCCTTACAGACCTCTTAGGAATGGGGTGAGGTCAACAGTAGACAGTTTAAGGTTAAAGTTATAGGAATTTCATAATTGTTTGGTGCAGGTTTGGGTTCATCTGCTATTCTCTTGCCCAGTGATGTCTGGACTAACTGGTTTACATAATATTCTGGATCTTTAATTGCATAATCAGTTGTACTATGTGTGAAAATGTTTTTAATGCCATTTGGAGAAGATATCTTCACACATGGAATTGAAAGTGCACAGGCTTGATATGTATTATTATTGTTCCTATTCCAAATAGTACAGCAGTGATAATTGCTTGAATCGTATAATTTAGATCCCCTGCTACAACTTCTAGGCCTTAAAGGTTTTGGAAAACACTAGAAGATTAATTTTGCTTCTCTGGGATAAGAAATCTCTGCAGCCAAGCCTGCTGAAGGATCTATGTAAGTTTAGTACTAATCTGCTATAGCAGAAATGACAATGGCAGTGAGAAGTTGCTGCTGTAGCAATACTGGCACGAACCTCTCATTTTTAAGTTCAGTATGTTCAGTTTTTGAGATAATGACTTATTCTGAGCAATGCCTTATTGAAAGAAACTATGAAACTTCATGTCAGAATTTCAAGTAATCATCATAACCTGCTTTCATGCCTTCATTCTGCCTACCAGCTGATGGCAATTATCATTTTTAAAACTGCTATTTATTTTAAATATATATTGTAATTACAGAGATCTGAATATTGTCAAAAAAGAGGCAAACTATTAAATAAAATAATTAAAGCTATTGTACATAGTTGTCATCAGTGAACAATATAACTTTATAATAGATACAAATTACTATAATAACAAAATGATTAACTATAAAAACTGACTTTTTTCCCTAGTACAACATATTTTTCTTTTGTTTTGACCCTTACTGTTAAAAAAACATTACAAATAATGACTGAATTGAATACCCTTTTTAAAACGTGCATGAAATTTTCTCTGAACTAACGAGATTAATCATATAGAACAAATTCCATATTCTTGTCATCCACTTGATTAAAAAATGAGTATCTTGCTGCTTCTGATTATAGGTGATATGACATCCTAGTCCCAGCTGAATCTTCTTGTAACACAATTGCAGTTTTATAAGGAACATTATTAGCACAGGTCTGTTAGCACTGGAACTGTCAAGACTAACTTGGACTTCCCTGACTAGGACAGCAGAAATGCAGAGAATATGAATAAGCATCTATCATAAACAGATACAATGAAATCTAGAGATAAAAAGTGTAAGAAGGTAACACTTCAAAACAACATTAAACTTCCGCTTTATGACCTATAATTCCTTAATTTGGAGTAGAGTTAGGCTGATTGGATGGAACTAAGCATTTACTAGCAGATGCCCTTCCTGATACCACATGGAGTTCATAGCAGATTTTTCTTTTCTTTGTGCCCTAGTAGCGAAACATCTGCCACCACCTAGGTTTGAACTTTCAACCTTCGGCATGGGAAGTAAGCCTCTTCACCACTATGCTCATTTCACCACTCATTCAAGACAACATTAAACATTTGTAATCAGCTCATGCACACATTCTGTCAAGTTATTTCTGCTTGCTCAGAATGTTAATGATGCCATTTCTTGAAATAGGATAAGAATATAGTTTCTTTTCATATTCACCTTGTCTATCTAGTAGGCTAAAAATGCTACTACTAACATGAAAGGCAAATTACAGTCAATTGGTCTCTTGAATGTTAGGACATTCCAGCATTATCTGTACATTGTTTTATTTTACTGTCCACAATTTCAATATATCTCTATGATAACTCTAAAAGGGAGTAAATTGCAGTGGACATTGCAGAAAGTTCCACCTTTAGGACCTCTAAGAAATCAAGACTCTGCTGGTTCTTGCCAGGAAAGTAGAAATGAGAAAAATTATACCGAATCTTTTTTTAATGTTTTTTTTTTTTACTGTTTCAGGCATCAGAGATATAATCCTTGAAATAACCACATGCTGTAGCTTTTGCAGAAATTGGAAAGGAGTTTCAAATGCTACATTTGGCTTTTTGAGATCAGGAAAATCTTAATTTTGGAAAATGAACATCAAAATAATCTTGTGAAATCATAATTACTCCTCTAGGTCCTATAATTTGCATCCTTAGCTTTCAAAAAGTGGTGCCTTGTTTAGTATACAATAAAAACAAAGTATTTTGAACAACTTGTCATGATAACTTTTAATCATTGCCAATTTTTTAAATAAAAATGTCTTTATGAATAGCTTTCTTTCTGATTAACAGAAACTGTAAGTTCAAAACCTGTATATTCTTTTTAAAGTCCCTTTTTCCAAACCACAGTTACAATAAATGAAGTCTGAATACTGAAAATATAATCTCTACTTTCATAAATCATCTCGATTAAATTGACAAATGGTCTCATTACTCTATTTACCAAGTATTACCCTTAACAAGTATTAATACCATTAATCGGTACTATGTTGTACTGTACTCCTTATTCTGGATATGTTATATTTACAAGATGTTCCATCCTATTTTTATTATAAAACCTTGCAGTCCAATGAAAAGGCTGTACTACATATTTTCTTAATACAATTGCAAAGAATATAATATTTCTGTAATGGGAATTAATTTAAGCATTTCCCAGTGTGGTGGCATAATACATTTCCTTGAATTTAGAATCTATTTTTAGTAGTTTCTTATTTCTTCCTAGAACTGAACATAGTAAGATGACAGTATATAGAGCTGAAAAGGAACATGAGAAAATGCTGCTATAGTAGCATATGCTATTCCATTTGGTAGTGTGTCTATGCACATGTTAAAAATCCACATATTCGATCCCTGAAATGATATATCATTTGTAACGTCATCTTGAAAAACATCAGAAAAACTTCATATCAAAATGATACGCACAAATCACAACAAACCAGCTTTCGTTCTTTCACCCTGCGTAGCGACTGATTGCAAATGACTTTATTTCTCTTTGCTGCATTTGACATCTCCTCTGGGTCCCACAAGCAAGGGCATGCCACTTTTATGCTCAAAGAACCCTTTCGTTTATGGGTTTACTTTAAATAATGCGTAATTGACCTTTCGGTTTGCATGCATGATTAATAGTGTGCAGGCTGTGTTGAACCAAAGGGGGACTAAAGGGAGCTTCTCCCTCTCCCTCTTAAGAATACCACAGTATAACAGCTGCTTTTCTTGATCATCTAATTTCCATAGAAATTCGTAGGTGACTGCTAGAAAGGAAGGAAAGAAGACCAGTGCTAGCAAGCGCATCTCCTCCTTAACTCTTTCTGTGAATCCACCTAAAAACTACAAGTACAGTTTAATCCTTCTACCATTCTGAAATCAAAATTTATTTATTTATTTTTAAAAAATCCTCTTCTTCCACCACCACTAAAATTGTTGAGTTCCCACAATGATAGACAGGATGCTTTTGAACAAGTACTGCAACTGTAGGGCACATGATTAACTACAATGAAAGGATTAGTGCTTCATAGCAGGAAACTTTTTTTAATGAAAAAACCCCAACTCAAATAAAATGCACTTGCTCTATTCCTTGGTAGCCAAGAAAATGACTTGAGTTGTGTAACACATTATTGTCAAATGTTATACTGACCCTTTAAGTCTCAGAATCCACATACCCCAACAATTGGTTGTTTCTTTCCAGTGATACATGAATGGATAGAAATATATTCTTTATGCTTAACATAACCCAAACTACCCAGCATACTTTTTGGAAGAAATTTGCTTGTGGCAAATCTGAAGCATTAATATTGATTTTTAATGTTTAAGTTATTTGGAACCAAAATATCATTACATTACATTTTTCTCTCCCTAAGCATTATCTATTCTTTTCCTTTTGGGCATGGTATTTTTGACCATAGCATTCATCCTCTACATTCTCTCTGTATTGACTTTAATTATTATCTTTAATTTGGGTGAGTTTTTGAGCATTTTTGTCCAAACATATACCCACCACCCTTATTCAATAACAATGGAAATTGAGGTTGGGCAGTTGTATTTCTTGGTAGCCATAATGAATAAATATACAGAAAGGTGGTTATTAAAGTTAAATGGCAGAGCTATTTACTTTTTAAACTTATTAGCAAATTTAGGTAACAAGGGTATTAGCTTTATGGGTTTGCAATTTTAATAATTAATAATTCTATAGATTAATTCTATATGTTAGGCTTTTTTTTCAAGATACGTAGACGTCAACATGGTTGTGCATTTCTTGAAGAGTTCTTGCTTTCAACTCTCTGGAAGCCTATTTGCTGCAACCATTTGCCAAGGACATTCCTCCAAATATTATCTCTAGCATATGTCATCCTGAAGATGGCTTTAGGTATTGCAGTCTGGACGTGCTGTTTAGGCATAAGGTTCCTTGTGGACCATTTAGAATACTCAGAGAAGGAGGCTTATCCAACTGATGCAGGAAATTGCTATGGCACCATTCCTTTATATTCAGTCATGGGCTGTACATATCAATTATAGGGTATGTATTGTGTGTTTGTGTAAGTGTTTTCAGTAGGTTGACTGATTTGCATTTCACATCTGCTGGTTTCAAGGGGCACTGGACCTGACTTCTGCAGTCACTTTATTTGCCACATTTTCAAGTTTATTTTAATTACATTATGCATACTTTACTGTAATATAACTATTTTTATTCTGATTTATTAATTAACTTTAATCTATAAAATAATTGAAGAAAAAAGGTGGAGTACACACCTACAAAGCTAGATCCCTTTCTGAAATTTCATCTTTTCAAGAACGCTTATTTAGCAATTTGTCTGCTGAATGCGGTGTCTGCACACTGGGACAAGGAAACTATGTAGATGGGCTTTTAGTTTTTCCTCAAACATTACTTTGCTTGGCTAGATGACAACTACATTATCACAGAAAAACCGGGTGTATATTCCATAATGTTGTCAGTGTTTTGGGGAATGCTGTGCCTTCTTCTTGTTTTCCTTTGGTTGCTATTTTAATAAAATATGCTTGGAAAGCACATAATGGAATTTGAATGTGTGCCTTTAAGAAGGATGGAAGGTTGGAGGGGGGTGCTTTTAGCTGGGACTATGGAGACATTCTGGCATTCTCTGATATGTTGTGATGTTTAATCGCTGTCAGAGCGTTTAATTTTTCAGCACCAGTGTTGCCATGGAGGCTATAAACTTATGTTTTGTTTTTCTGCCATTTTTACTTGTGTGTTCCTTCTTTCACACACTATAAATAGCATCTATTCTTTCAGAATAATATTGGCATATTTCCAGATATAGTATAATTAGTATCTTATTTTACTTTACTTTTAAAGCTTATATATCACATTTCCAACTAACAACAACTAGTAATAAGAACGGAATTAAAACATATTTGAAAAGTTGTTAAAACACAATTGTATCATACCTTCAGCAACAAAAGAAACTTATGTCGAATATATTACTATTTAAATCCAAAATGTATTAACATTTTAAACAAATAAGCTAAAATCCGATTCAAAATAAATGCAGGATAAATTAAACATATTGACTAAGTTCTTTCACCATGTTGAAAGCAACAAAACAATTTCCTATCCAACTGGAAACAGAAGCAAAGGTTTAATTCTAATTATGATTAGTAATTATGATTTCCTCAGAAGAGTATTATAACCAAGACTGTAAGGCTGGTCCAGGGCATTGCACTAGCTAGTAAATGTAGTTAATATCAACATCTGATATATAAAACAGAAAATTCCAGAATTATCTATACAGGGAATTAAAAGAAAATATCTGTCTTACTATGCCTAATTGTAGAACGGTCCCTACAATGCAAGTACTTCGGGTAAGATGTAAGATAGTCATTCTAACTTTCTAGTTTTGTGTCCAGATTTTATATTGTTCCCTGATAATATTCTTTTTCTGATTACATTTATAACTAATTTTACTTTAATACTTTTCTCATGGCTGACACTGCTTTCTTTGTTTGGCCTGAAAAAATGGAGTACTTATAGTTTAATATCAGTTTGGTTTCACACCAGATGAGATGAATAAGACATAGAATTCAGGACATCAACAACATTTTACTTAATGAAATTGGGAGTTGATTATCAACAGTGAACATAGTAATAGTTTTTAAAACAATTTGTCTCACTATGAGTTATAATAATGAAAGCTCTAAATACAATGTCTGAATACCTTTATTATTAAATTTCAAATATATATATAAATATATAGTGGAATTTTTCCAAGAAAAGAAGTTCAGTGGAAAATTTATTTCAACCTTATCCATGTGCAACTTCCAGCCTGCTATTAAATGGCAAGAAAATGGCAGATTTATTCTTGCCAGTTTGATCTAGTGGTTAAGGCACCAAGGTAAAAACCAAGAGACTATGAATTCTAGTCCTGCCTGAGGCATGAAAGCTGACTGAGTGACTTTGGGTCAGTCACTCTCTCTCTGCCCATGATGTCAGGCATGGGTGACTTGCCAGCCAGTCAATTCTCTTTGCAACCAACACTTAGTTGATGTGAAAAAAGCAGTATTACTGTACTTGTGGAAAACACTAGGAAGAAAAAACAATCTAGCCATTATACATTCTCTCTCTTTCTACACACACACACACACGTGCAATCTGAGTAGTCTTTTTAAATATAAATTTTCTTTACAGTGGAGTTGGTTTTGCAGTAATTATATTATGGCCACCACCATTCTGGTCCTTTATTTACTTGATTTAAAAAAAAATCTGGTCTACCATTCAATTCTACAACACTATTTAATCTTTTGAAAATCAGCCAAGGTCATTTAGGTGCAGCTATTGAGCAGGAGCTAAAGTATAGTAAAATATGTTGTTGCCTTTGTTACAGTGGACTTACACTAAGTCTGCCATAGTTACAGTTTCAATTAATTTGGTTCTTAATATCTTTCAGCTGCACAGTTCTATGGATTTTGGAAGGAGATGGCAGATCATGCATGAACGGATCACACCAAACCGATTTTATTGGTGAGTTCCTTGCCTTGTATTAAAACTGCATATTCATGTATGACATATTAGGATTGCATAGTATTGCATACAAGGTTTTTTTTTAATGTATCATCCTGTTAGTTTGTTTTGTTCAGGACAGGAGGGAAGAAGCATCCCTATTTAGTTTCCCATTAATCTTTCATCTCATCTTGGTTCCAGAGGTATAGAATTTACTGTGCTAGCTTCAGGATGGTTTTGGAGGAATGGGGTATTGAGTAAATTTTACTTTTTTTTATCAAGATGATGCTTGAGTTGAAAAGCAACTCACTTTGTTTGTCTAAAATGACCTCTTCCTGAAAGGAAGTTGATTTCCTTTCATCTAGCTCATAGTTTCTTAGCTCATAGTTTATGCTATTTGTCCTTTCCTTCGATCTTATTTAGGAAAGGAAACTTCTACATTTTCAAATACTCCATCATAACTATTCTCCTAATATTGTTAGTCAATTCTATCTTGGGATGAAAGGAGAAAATGATGTTCTGCTATCTAAAATGTAAAGGTATAGAATTATGATGCATCTTTGTGTTTTCTTCTTTACCGCATAATTGCCTTTATTCTTTTTCATGTTTTCTTAACTAGCTGTCTAAAGTGAGTTTGGTTATAGATGTAAGATTTTCTAATCTCAAAAGAAATGCAAAGAAAATATAAAGGAACAACTGCAAGGCTCCACATGTATTAGAAATAGGTATGATTGAACTGGTGAATCAAAAGGTCCTATGCCTATGGCTGATTTTTGCCTGATTCTTTTTGTTGAAGAATGTGAACAAGTGCAATATAGAGGATTAAAATTAAAATAAAAAGCCTAATTTGATATGACTACCTTCTTTCTTGCAACAGA
The DNA here is from genome assembly GCA_032467955.1 of Pseudoxenodon macrops. NCBI lineage: Eukaryota > Metazoa > Chordata > Lepidosauria > Squamata > Pseudoxenodontidae > Pseudoxenodon > Pseudoxenodon macrops. The sequence continues at coordinate 161,880 of JANHFT010001976.1, read as the reverse complement.
AAATTGCTCCGTCACAGGATCAGGCCTTAGTTATGTGCCCCCTGCAGGTCCAATTGTCCAAGATTGTATTAGGTTCCTTGAGTTGGGACTCAAAGAACTGGAAAGAACTCAAAAGAAAAGGATGTTATCCTTTTGAAACCCCAAACAAAGGTCTTTAGGTTGAAGACAATGGGTTCATGATAGGATGGGATGGAATCTGGATTGCTAGTTTGTCTTGTCCTGGTGTTAACAGATACACCAGCAAAATCAAGAAGGGTAGGATATTGAAAACAGCTTCAATATTAAATAAGCATCAACAAATAGATGGAAGGTCCTTGGTAATAGTGTCTTCAGTTCAGAAGGAGGTCTAACCAAATAAGACAAAGTAATAACAATGTTGGCCCATTTAAACTGAAATTGCTATTTTAATGTCAGGTTGGTTTATTTATTTACTAAATTTATATGTATTTCATATGATGTAATTCTGAATAAAAATCCCGACAGTCCGTGTATTACAAAGCCTGGGTGCTGGAAGAGAAGACAGTTTATTTCTGCCAACTTTGTGGGATGGCAGTCTAGATTTGAACGGGCAAAAAGTGCCCCATATTGTACTTTGCCAATTTGGAAAACATGCTGTTTAGTTGGAAGGTTAATACTACAAAAGTTTATTGTTTCTTTTTTCTGTCCTACCATCTAATAGTTAAAAGGGAGTTGAGTAGTAGATGTAGGCTTTTTATTTCAACATAAATGCAGATAAATGACTAGCAATGCTTTGCTATATGTCATAAATAGAAGTAACTGAACTGGTGTTTCACCCTGCTACCTAATAGTTGCTTCCTAAGCTACTTGGCGTAAACTTGAGTGATGCAATCGGATTTCCATAAGGTTTTTGTCCTGTCTGATTTCCAGGTAGGGATGGCTTAAGAAGCCTTGTCTTAAGGGAAGTTACTCTTTCCAATATAAACTTCTACAATGTTAGGACTGATTAAAATGGTCTGATGGATCTAGATAATTTCCTGAATGTGTTTGGGGAATTATTCACATAGTGGATCAGCTATGCAGTTGTTAGCAATTTAAATTTTATTGCTATTTTTAATTTGCATTTTAAAATATCTATTTTACTGTGTCATAAATGTTATTAGCTGGTTTAATATCATCAGACTTTGAGTTTGGCTGATTTTAATAAGCTATTACTAACAAAGAATGTGTTGACAAACCATGGTTAGTTAAAAATGAGGGTGCTTTTGATCTTCTTGTGGCTAGAAGAAGCAAATGAAGAATGCATTAAAAATGAAAGCTTGTGCATTACCTTCAAGTTTAACCAATATGTAAAATGCTTTAAAATGTCTTGCATTTCCAGATTTAGTGGAAATAACTCTTGGATTTGAATGACAACATTAAATACAATTGCTTAATCCAGTTAGAGGGTCTGATTTTTAAATTTTTTTTAAATTTTATTGTTTAGCAAACAGTGCTACAAAACATCTGGGAGCTTTTCTGTCTCTGACTTTAGAGAGTTCTCATATTTAGCAGATTGAGTAGAATGCACACTGTATACTAAACATGGTTTCTTATCATGGCAAAACAGACAAGACTTTTTTTGAATGTGAGCCATTTTATATAGTTCAGTAACATTCCATTAAAGATAAGGAGATTCTTCTTTTATGCCTTTTCCCATTGGAAATTAACCAACTCTTTTAAGATGACTATACATCAGTGGCTATATGAGGCAGAATCTATTCTCAGCAAGAAGAGAGAATTGAAACTCCTGCTCTTTTGTTTCCTGGGATTCCCCAGAGTCTCATCTTTAGAAGAAGCTTAGTTTAATTTTGCCGTTATTAAGCAGAGGAGACGTGAGGTCACAGAAGAATTTCAGATACACAGACCATGATATACCATTGTTCTTTAAATAAAGTAGGTTATTTGAGTTGCAATCAAATACTTTTCCATCCAACATAACAGTCTGGTTTTGCCATTAATAAGAACAGTTGTGTATTCTTGCTGTACTTACAACAACTGGACAAGTTTGTTGCAGTTATATCACTTGGACTTTATAGGAAGCTAATGGCTTGCTGGATAAAAGCTCTCCATGTAAAAGTATATACGTCTTGTTCATAGATTGGGTGTGTAGAAAGATTAATTGTTGCTGCAAGTGACATCTTTCCCCTGAGAACTTGTGACTCTAAAAGTGCCTGAGAATAAGTGTCCAATCATGCCATTTTCATTCTTTTAAACTGGTACACTGCCAGGCAAAGTTCTTTTAGATAATGATTTTCCATCTCAAATAAGTCCCTTTAATTTAGTTTTTTTTTAATCCAGTATTTAATTTGAAATAGAACTATCTGTTGAGAAACAAACAAAAAATGTATAAGGATAATATGGAATCCCTGCAGGAAAGTGAACTACAGTAGGTGGTAGAGGCTATTTTGGTAAATAAACTCTCACCACTCTAATTAGAAGGCTCCAGATAAGGAAATAAATTCATGGAATTAGAGTTCAACATGATTTTAAAAGGGCATGACATTTGTAAACTTTACAGTCACCCAGGTTGTTTACTATAAATTGTTTATGAAATTTCTAGGACATTCAACTCTACTCTCCTTTGGAAGAATACCAAAAGTGCGATCATATTCTATGAATTAAAGGGTAGGCAATCCCATCTAAGTTAAACCATTTATCTTAGATGGGATTGCCTACCTATTTACATGTATACCTGAAAAATGAATAATTAGAAAAGCACGACTTCTAGCTCCTTACGCTGGAAGATTGAATTAGTGAAGAATGCAAGGGTGATTGGAAATTCTGAATATGGACTAGTTGGTCTAAATGCTGCACAATGTTTACGAAAAACAATTAAAAATGGGTAGTCAAAAAGGTAAGGAAGACTTAAGATTAAAAGAAGGAAACAGATTTTAAAAAAAGATTTTGAAAATTGGTAGAAAAAACTGAACAAGGAACTTCTGACCAAGTAATAAGAATTAAAAATGAATGTGCTAAAATGATTTGAGGTTATACCATGTTTCCCTGAATATAAGACAGGGTCTTATTTTCTTTTGACCCCGGAATATGGCCTGGCCCTTATTATTGGGGGGGGGCATTTGGAGGTGCAGGAGGTGGCCAGCATGGGACTGGATGTCCTGCCGCCACCACCTGTCCTCCCTGTTCTTCACGCCAGCCGAGCAGCTGGCCCACTGCTGCCACTCATGGAGCAGGACTCTGCAAGGCTTGTTGTCTTGCACAGTCCTGCTCCACGAGGCAGCAGCAGCGGCGGTGTGATGAATTTCACAAAGATTCATTTCTGGCAGGTGGGGCAGGGTGGGCCGCGTCCTACCTGACACTTGTAGCCCATCGTGATCCTGCCGTTGTGTACAGGGAAGCACGTTGCAAAAGAAAACCTCTCGCAAGTTCAATCAATCATCTCGAACTTGCAAGAAGTTTTTTGCAACGTGCTTCCCTGGACACAACGGCGAGGAACGTGATGGGAGCTACAAGTGTCAAGTAGGACGTGTGTCTCTCAGCCCATCCTGCCCGACCTGCCACCTTCAAACTGCACCCCACCATGAGACGGGCGTCCTATCTGATGCTTGTAGCACCATCGCATTCCTCGGCGTTGTGTCCAGGGAAGCACGTTGC
>JANHFT010001976.1:129641-152606 GCA_032467955.1 Pseudoxenodon macrops | reverse complement strand
GTATTATAGTTATGTCCTGAGACCAGCTGTTGTTGATATATATGCATAAGCCTCCTCCCGTTTGTTTTCCTGATGATGATAACACCTTCCAAGCACTGCAAGTATCATCAGCATATTGATGATATATCAGTCCATGGCGACGGATGATCTCACCAAGAGTCTTCAACGTATTGGTTATGACCTTTAAAGCCTTTAATTTTTTGTCTTTATTTTTACAATCACATCATCCTGCTGACTCATTATCAATAGCATAAAACTACTACTTCAAAGTATTTTTCTCAAGTACTTTATTGCACTATAGTCAAGCCAGACATCCTCTGTGCTATATTGCTGCATTTGATTTTTGTTTTTCAGATAAACAACCTTGCTGTTTTCTGTATTCAATTTTATTCCATTATTTTTGGTTCAGTTCTCTAACCAATCAAGATTGTTGTTGGGTAATAGCTATCCCACACATTTTTTTATCATCTGTACTAATGAATACATAAGAACAGAAGACTGAACCATATGGCTCCGTTTGATTCTTTTCTCCTGTTGATAATGAATCCTTGATGATAGCATTTTTTGAGCCAGCTATGTACCCACTTAACTATCATGCCTTAGAATCCTGAACAAAATATCATGGGCACTTTAAAGCAGCCTCTGAGTAGGCATTAATGTTCCTAGGGTTACTATCTCCCTCTGTATCCTCAGCAGGAAGTCAGTTGCTGGGATTGAGAGGAATAAAAAAGTAAAGTTTCTCACACATTCACTTTTTGTGGCAAAAGTCCTTATGTACCTGCTCATTCATGCTGAAAAATGAAGGGACCAGTTTGAAAATATTGAGTTTTCAAGTGCTACTCTTTAGATTCTGGCCTATATAATGGATTCAGAGTGAATATATATTTTATGAAGGCCACAGATATAAGCATAATGCAACCTATAATAGCACATCATGATTTTAGCTCAATAATCAAGGACAAATCCATGTATTATTTTCTACTATTTTCAACAATTGGAATAGATAATCTATAACAGAATAGATACTGAACAAGAACTCTGAAGAACACAAGCCAGCATATAAAGTTTAAAAGCTAATCCAATCTTCTATAACTCAGTAGTTTATAAAATGCAGAATAAAAAACTTTATTAGAATTCCAGGAAAAATCAGTGATTTTTTTTGGGGGGGGGACCCCACACAGAACCCATCACCCACTTTAAACCAGGACCTGGGGACAGAGCCAACTTTAAAAGCTTATTGAAATGCAAGGAGAGCCATACAAATATTTTATAATTCTTTTGTTCTGTTCTATTTTCAGTTTGTACAAATTGGAATTTATTTATACATTTTAATTTATAGCCACACTCTTGCCAAAGTGAATCTAGGTAGTAAACAAAATATAAAATTTATCAATATAAATAAACCAAATAAATAAATAAATAAGAAACACTGGCCAAGAATAAAATATTGAAATAAAAATAATGAACCAAGTCTCACAGACTACCAATCCCCACACAAGTCATAAATGCTTTCTGGAATGCCAGCAGGATAAGGGGGTCAAGCTAATTTCAGATGGTAATGAAAAGGCACAATTGTAAAGGTACATGGCACCCAAAGCATGTCCCTGCAAGCAGATCTAATAGAACAGGTAGAAATAATCATTGAGAGGTGGTTCTTCAAATATCCTGGCCTCATGCCATAAAGAGGTTTTTAGTTAACAATCAGCACTTTGTTTACTGAAAGCTAATACAGGTTGCAGAAAAAGATGTAACATGTGCAAAATTAGGAATGCTCATAATTGCCTATGTTATCACATTCTTCAACAATTGTTGTTTATTGATGTTCTTCAGGGGCAGCCTTATGTAGAATCCATTGCATGAGTCCTTATGTGAGCTGACCAAGCAGAAGTGATCATGCCTTGTGCTCTGGAGGCTAACTAAAAGCAAGGAACAACTGCTATAAGCACTGAATAATGAAAAGAGACACAGTATGTAAATAAGGGTGTCAGTTTCTCCTTCACCCAACTTATCTACCTTCTTGAATCATGGGAATAAGAAAAGTTGTTGTTGGAGCTATAATGTCCTAGAGGCAGGAAATTAAAATGAGGATGAAACTTTTAGTACAAATTTGTTTCAAGGGAAAGTCTGAATCTCTGTTTAGGCTGAACGTAGACCAATCTGCTTATCTTTTGTGCAGAATGGCTTCCAAATAAAGCCAGTAGATAGATAATCTGCAGCTATGAGTACAGTGGCAGGTAGACCAAGAAGGAATGAATCGTTACTTAGGTCCACTGGTTAAGGCATCAGATTAGGAACCAGGAGATTGTGAGTTAGTCCCGTTTTAGGCATGAAAGCCAGCTAGGTGACTTTGGGCCAGTCACTCTTTCTTAACCCAACTCTCTCACTAGGTTGTTACTGTGAGGAAAATAGGAGGAGGAAGGAATATTAGTTATATTTACTGTCTTGAGTTATTTATAAAAATAATAAAGGCAGGATAAAAAAATAAAACTTTAAAAATCATCTCAGAATATAAATAGTTACCGGAATATAAATAGTGACCAAAAATGGTCACACTGAAGATTTCTTACCTGGGTCCATTACTGTCCCTTCTCTTGGTAGAAGAGTTATTCTGTTCTGCTTTTGCACTCCTGTCCATATGCTCACTGGCATTTCTCTCCACAATCTCACCTTCATCCAGTGCTCTGTGAAGACGGTAGTTTATCATCTTTAGAACAATGAAGAGAGCAGCTATCACTGGGCAGTAAATTGCTACTATCACCATGGAAGAAGGAAGAGCCTTTTGAAAAAGAAAAAAAGAATTGGATACAAGGAGGAAATCAGGGAAATTATTTTCAAACATTTAATTATATACACTTTGAATCTGATTATTCACAACTTGTCATGTACAATGTATTTGGGCAGTAATTAAAATATAGTTAGCAATATAAATATACATTATACATAAAAGAAGCATAAGTTTTCAACCTATGCCTAAGTTTTGAGTTTATGTTTTCTCTGGAAAAAGAGTATTAATTGATAAAGATTCTTTTTTTAAATGATACTGAGATAGAAAATGAAAGGGAAAAAGGACTATGCTAATATGTGGGTTCAGTTACTTTCATGCAGGCTGGACAAATGCAGTCATCAAATCACACAGAAAATGTAGTGATCATCTAAGAGTCTGTACCTGGTTATAGGACTGATCGGAAATGAGTGACCCTGGATCCTAAACCTAAATCAACATAATCTTTGTTATTACCGTGTTTCCCCAAAAATAAGACAGGGTCTTATTTTCTTTTGACCCCCAGAATATGGCCTTGGCCTTATTATCGGGGGGGGGGGTGTTATTATTTTGGGGGTGCAGGAGGCGGCAAGCATGGGACTGGATGTCCCGTCACTGCCACCTCCCCTCCCTGTTCTTCGCGCCGGCGGAGCAGCTGGCCCGGAGATGCCGCTCACTCGTGGAGCAGGACTCTGCAAGGCTTGTTGCAAAGCAGCCGCAGCAGCTGCACAGACTCTTTTCGGGCTGGTGGGGCGGGTGGGGATGGGTCGTGTCCTACCTGACACTTGTAGCCCCATCACGTTCCTCGCCGTTGTGTCCAAGGAAGCACGTTGCAAAAGATAATCTCTCGCGAGTTCGAGATGGCAACCGAGGCAGAGAGGCAGCAAAGGGAGTCGCAGCCCCACATGGAGCTGGAAGCACAGAGCTCACACTTCCACAGCGGTTGCTGTCGGAGAACTCTGCAGCAGACGGCCTCTTACCTCTTGGACGGTGAATGGCGCTCTCCATTGTCCGCTGGGTGGGCACAACATGGCAAGAGGTGCCAGGCGGCTGCTCTCTTGCAAGTGGGGCAGGGGTTTGTAGGCAAGGAGGAATGGATGGGAGGAGGGCAAGTGCCAAAAACACTGGGGAGGAGAGAACAGAGAGGCAGCTCCAGATCAGCTCAGCTGATCTGAGGGTCCGGTTTAAGGGTCCCAGCTGCCCCTGGCTGACCGGGGGAAGGGTAGGGCTGCCTGCTATGCTGGCCACGCCCACCCCTTCAGGAGGGCTTATTTTTGGGGGAGGGCGTATATTTACGCCCACCCCAAAAAACAGGCTTCGTCTTATTATCAGGACATGTCGTATTTTCGGGGAAACACGATACTGAATAGAAACAGAGCAGTATGCCATCAAATCTTATTTAAATAGAGAACTATTAAGAAAGGTCTACATATTCATGCCTAACCTCACAAAGGACATTCTAAAAAATGGGAGAGTGATTTAAAAGATAATTGAAAGGAAAAACTGAGAAAGTGAAAGCTTTGCAGCCGAAAACCACAATTCAGCTATAGTATATGCAGCAAGGAAGTAAAGAGACCACAAACTCCAAAGCACTAGCTTTGTAGCAGAGCTTTCCCGCCGCCGATTGCCGCGCCATGCCGCTGGGTAATACTGACACACACCAAACCTCCCGCTAAGTGGCAGGTGAGCAACACGCCTCGGTAAGGGTGTGTGGGGAATGTCCGCCCCTTTCCCCATAAAGTAATTGGGGGGGCTTATTTTTTTGGGGGGGCTTATTTTAGCCCATGTGCCGAAAAGCCCAATTGGGCTTAATATTGGAACAGGTCGTATTTTCGGGGAAACACGGTATGATCAGTGTCATCTTAAGATCATGAAGAAACTCAAACTTGTCATAAAAATGTTTTTCCTGATAAATAAGGATCAATTGCACATGTATTTTTTAAAATCAGAAATTAGGCATTTACAGCTGTCATATAGCCTATTTTTTCTATTTATTATATATAATGTACATCAGAAAGAATGTTTGAAATGACGATTCTCATCATATTTTTGGGATCAGATTGTTGTATAATAACTTTTATACTATTGAATTAAGCTTCCCCAAATTAGTGCCTTTCTGATATGTTGAAGTTGGAATGATCAAAATTCCTGGTCAGTTTGAGGAAAACTGCTTCTTTAGTCTTGGAAATCAGCAGTTCATCTATAACATTTCTTGTAAAACACAGGTTCATTCTATTCCTTTCCATTTCATGCCTGTTATATGTGTTCCTTGGGAGCATTAAGCAAATAGAACATTTTTCTTTTCGTTCAGTTGCTCTGCTGAGAAGTGAAGAAATTAGCTGAGTACAAAATAGCTGGCAACTTTCTGACTTATCTTGCACATTAACCGTCCTATTTCCTGCTTTTTGCAAACGTCCTAGAAATCTAGTCACTGAAGTTAGCACTGCAGATGTTAATTCAATCCGCTGGGACTGGCTTAGAATATTTCATTAAATCATGATCCCAAAGTTTTCCAGCTACATTCTAACCTGAAATGTGTTAAACTGTGAAATTACTGTATCTCTTATTACGGACACTCAGTCATCATCGTGCAATCGGAAATAAAGTATTCCCATGTTCAATCAAAATGACGAATGCTGTGCTTCGTTGTGTACCTTTTAAATGAACTTTGTCAGGCTTTCCACACAGAGTATTAAAACATCAAAATTATTAAAGAAGAGCATTTGGAAGAGAAAAATCACTAAAAAAGATAAGCAAGGCAGAACCAGTTCTAAAAAAGGGACCAGAAAGTTCCAACCAATTCCAAAAAAGGGACAAAAAGATGATTTGAGAAGAGTAAGAATGCTGTGTGGAAAGGTAATCACATGATCTTGGGACACAGCAACAGTCATAAGTATGAAATAGTTGCCAAGTATCGGAATTTTGATCACATGTTCATGGGGATGCTGCAAAGGTCATAACTGTGAAAACGATCATAAGTCATTTTTTCAGTGTTGTAACTTTGAACAGTCACTAAATGAACTATTGTAAGTCGAGGACTACCTGCATTAAACTGTTTTCATAATTAATTATTATTTTATTATTTTTTATCATTGAAAACTTTAAAAGCTCCAGCACATACATTGACTTACTTGAATGAGAAAATCAGCAATGTATCCCTTAGGTGATGGTTCTATTATTTTGTTTATTATAATTTTCCTTATGGATAAGCTGTGTCAACTCTTCACCTGCTTATACTTCATTAGCAAAAGGAAACCAGACCCTACATTCTTCTATACTTTAAGTAAAATAAATTCTTCATCTATACAAGAAATCCTACTTCTATCACTTTCAGGGCAGGGCAATGACAAACTTCTCTTATACTCCAGGGCATATTTCTAGACGAGTTACTTTAAAATTCAAGTGCTCAGTTTAGGACTGCGAACATTGCTATAAATCCAATCACTTTTATTTTCCATGCTGCAGGGCTAATTTCCATTCTGCTAGATTTATGTCCATTTTTAAAAATGAAAAATCCATGCTTTGTCGGCTGAAGCAGCTGGGTCTGTGCTTAAGTAAAATCTAGAGGGTTACAGGTTTTCTACTCCATCATGAGATATTCTTCATAAATTCTGGTTCCAAATGATCCCAAATTTGGGGGCAATTTTGGATGTTCCTTCCCAATATCAGAATTAATGAATTAGTCATAGATTCGTAAAATGAAAGGCTATCATATGGCAATAGTAACCTCAGTTATCAGAATGCAGATGTTAGTAAAACATAGCACTCAAACATCTTTCTGTCACCCTAAACTACTGTTATTAATTTTGATTATCTTATCTGTGTTGATAGGAGTATCATCTTCCTATATCGCCAGGGATTTCTCAGAGTCAAAAAATTGTATGTGTGAAGACATGCTGATTTGAGTGTTTCATTTCAAACTATGCAGTCAAGCAAAGCTTTTTCTGTCTGAAGAAAATGTCTGCACATTCTGTGCTTCATTGCTGTTTTTATAGCATATGATGCTATAAGTGCATGGTCACATTTTGCATATTTATATCTCTTCCTATTAAATTGATGTATTCCTGACCCCCCAAAAAATGTTTGAAATACTGAAAGTATCAAAGATATAGTTTATGATCAGCAAACTGCAGCAGATCATGGCATGTAGGATTGCTTTTATTCTTATTCTTCAGTGATTCTTCTTGCCTGGAGCTTCCAATATGAAAACCTATGACATTGTAACATCAATCTGATATGACATTTATTTTACAAACTCTAATTTGCACTAATGAAGTTTTACTCGTGTATTCAAAAAATAAAAAATGAAGGTTGTTCACAATTGAAAATATTTGTTCTTTTAACTATTCTTCCCTTCACAAAGGAATGCTACCATGATTTTCTTGACCATCTGGTCTCAAGACTTTTGGATTATAATCTCCAGACTTCCCCAAAACAGCATGTTCAAGAATGGGCAATGACTGGCCATCTAGATGCTTATGAACTCTGTATGTCATGGGCTCTAGCCTTCCGGTGTGAAGGAATGCAGCAACATGTGAAGGACTGCTGATTGCTTTAATTTAGGGTTTGAGCTTTCTTTGACTTTTTTGCCCATAAAGATTTGCTAAGACTCAAATACTCAGTTTCAGAATTACTTTACATTTTATTTCCTGAAGAAGGTCAATAGCAATTCTGCATCCTACATTACCATTTCTCATATGTCTCTTTCATTCCTTGCTTTTATCTGTATCATCTATGGAGATTTTGGAAGACAAAAATCTACTTTTATCTTTTTTTTTAATGTGTCATACTTTTCCTTCCATTTCTTTTTTCAGTTCTAGTATCTGAACTATTTTCAGTAGATAATAATGGCATCCTTTTAGAAGTTTTCTTATCCGGTCCCAAAGTCTGTTGTGACTACAATTGTAGTTCCACGGTGCAAAAATCAGCTAGGGAGGGGTCTGTTTACTCTGATTTCCACACATAGGACAGTGAAATGATGTAATACTTCAATACAACAGAATAAAAAAATGGGTTTGAAATACTTGTTTCTGTTTAAAAAGTCAACTTGTACCAATTGGTTTATATATTCCACTCCCCTCACCATTTAATTGCATACAGGACTTTCAAAATCCTTTGGAAATAGTGAGAACTTGTGTAAAGTATCTTTTTGCAAATCATTAAATCATCTGCATTTTCTAAGCTTCACTGTAACTCCAGGAGCTGCTCCTGATTGACACTCAGTGGTGGGATTCAAAAACTTTAATACCGGTTCTGTGGGCATGGCTTGGGCGTGTCAGGGGAAATATACTGCAAAATCTCCATTCCCTCCCCACTCCAGGGGAAGGTTACTGCAAAATCTCCATTCCGTCCTGATCAGTTGGGACTCAGGAGGCAGAGAATACTTTGGGAACGGGACCAGTCAGAAGTGGTATTTACTGGTTCTCCAAACTATTCAAAATTTCTGCTACCGGTTCTCTGGAACTGGTCAGAACATGCTGAATCCCACCTCTGCCGACACTGCATCCGATTTGAAGGGAAATGGCAGGATATGCACATGCACTTAAAGTCACTAGGACCAATTCCCAATGCAACTACAGAAAGGTACAGCAGTTTTAATGATCGGAAGTATTGGCAAAAAAATCACATCTTTCACATATAAGCACATCTTTCAGTAGATTTTTACTGTCTTTTAACATTGATGATCTTTTGTCCAGAACATCGAATACTGTGTATTACTATAGAAATTTCTATAACTTCATTCTCTAGCATACAAAGTTCAGATTTTAATGATTCTCCAAGAGTTCCTGCTTGCTGAAACCTTGCTAGGTAATATGTGTAACACAGTTTGCATACTACTATTATTCCCAGGCTTAATTACAAAAAAAAAAAGAAAAGAAAAGAAAAGAAGAGAAAATATTAATCTGCAACTGCTCTGTTCTACTCAGCAAGTGGTGGACTATCTCTCTTATCTTATGAAGAAAGTGCAGATGGTGGTTATGCATAAGCCTCTGAATCTCCTGCGGTTCTCTTTCTGAAAATTAAACATTGCTAGCATTACTCTGTTGAAGGCACAGCACAACAAACATCTGTTTGTGAAACAGGGTTTAAAAGGCTGGAGGAAAAAGTCTCTTCCTCTAGCCCAAAGCCCTAGAGAAGATTTCCAAATCTACTCCATTTTTTTTCCTGGCAACTTAAATTAGTTGCTGAGCTATCCTACCCGCAGCACTGTGGTCCACTGAGGAATGGATTTGAACATTTTTATGTGCCTCTTCCAAACAGGGGCCTTGTCTGCAGTCTTCAAAAAATGAGTGATAGTCCATGTATGCATAGTATTGTTTCAACTTTCTTTTCTTTTTAAACATTAAACAAGAATCATAATTATTTTCCTGAAAAAAAGAAGAGAATTCTACTTTAGTGTACCATTCTGCAGGCCTTCTATTGCATGGAAGTCCTAACCCATAAAGCAGAATATTAATTTCTATTATTGTTCAATACACAGTAGTTAGAGATGGTGCTTATGCTACAATATCAACACTCCCCCTGTTTTATTTCGTTTTTCTATAAAGCTATTTCCTGTCCTTTTCATAACAAATCAGAGTTTACATGGGGTGTATTATTTTCATTGATTTAGTGGCATTACTTTAAGGCATTTTTAGTCTGCTTAGAAAGTTTTGATTATTGGATGGCTTAAAAACAATTGCCTTATTCTCATCATAATTATAATCAACTTAATTTCAACTTTCATTTATAGAGATTATGTAAAACCATACTGTACCCCATATCTTATTAAAATATATTTTCAAAAATACATTGAAATTATCTATACATAACCAAAATATAATTAATATTATATGAATAAAATGTAATAATGTATTAATAATGGAGAAATGTGTAATATTTCAATATATTTAATAACTTGCCTGATTTGTTTTTTCTAAATCTATACACAAGCTAAAAAGCAATTGTGTTTTTCAAGTTTTATTGGTTAAAAAAAGCATGCCTTAAAAGATGTGTGTGTGTGTGTGGAGTATGTTTATGAAAAAACATACAATATTTTAGGAGAAATTGTTCAGAAATATGTTGAGTGGAAGAAATATATTTTTAATCAGAAGCTGATGTACAAAAAAGATGAAAGAAACTTCCAGTTGAAACTATGAGAAACGGAGTGAAATATTTGTATGTACAGCAAGAATAAATTTGGGCAACAGTATTAATGCATTGCAAAAATCATTGCAATGAATTTAGCATTTTAGCTGCTGCGTTTTAGATGATTAACTATATATAGCAACAAAAAGTCAAACTTCCTAAATAGCACTTGATTTCATCAGTACGCCCCTTTTCAGTAATCTTAGTTCAATTTAATTGTCTTGATGACTTCCTCATTCACTAATGTGACTCCTTCTTGGTAATTGAATTACTTAGCTCACTGGGATGTCAGCTGGTTCTTTGCTTCAAGTATCCTGCCATAATCAGGACTCAACATTCAAAACAATTCAAACTTCTCTACTGATTCCATTGAATTGCTGTGTTCTCCTTGTGTGGTAGTACCGTAACTTTAATAGTTAATATATCAAAAGGAGTCCAAATTATTTACATATAACAATTCAGCTTAACATCCTTATACAGAAATCATTAGGACCAGATCCAATTATACTTCATACACATTAAGGTTAATACTTTGATCAAATATTTAAAATGTAATCAAAACTCAGTGCCATTTCAACTTTCAGTATATGACTCTTGATCTCTGATAAAATATATTTGATGGTAATAGATAAATTCCTGGAACACAAAATAAATATTAAAGCAGATGTTTGTGTTATAATATTTATATTATATTATATTTATTCATTTAGGCAAGAAAAACCAAATGCAAAGGTATAGTATATGTGGCAACTCGCTCAATAGTAGTAACTTTGAGAGGGATCTTGAAATCCAAGTGGTTAATCACTTAAATATGAGCCAGCAGTATGCTGCAGCTGCCAGAAAAGCCAACACAGACCTAGAAGGATAGAATCAAGATCACATGAAGTGTTAATACCACTTTATAATGTTTTGGTAAGGCCACACTTGTAATACTGCATGATGTTCTAACTTACCTCGCCTCCAGTTCGCTGCTTCCCGTGCCTCATGAGCGTGCATGCGCACCTTGTGGGCGCAGATATGTGCAGTAGAAAATAAAACTGAATTTTAAAAAAAAGCCAAAAACAAGATGGCAACACATATGCAGTGCCAGAAACATTCCCCCCCCCAAAAAAATGATGGCGGCGCCCACGGAGCAGAACCAGCTCTGTGATGTCACCAGCGGCCTATTACCTACTCGGTAGAACCAGTCTGAACCCACCTCTGACCTCATCCCATTCCTATGAGGTCTTTAAGGGGCATGGATTGCGCACCAGCGTGCTTATCCTCTCTGTCCTAATATTCTCTTTTATTTATATATATTTCATGTATTCATAATCATGTTTATACTTATATATGTTATCTAATACATGCTTGACCAATTAAATAAATAAATAGGGTTTTCTGACTGAGCAGGGGATTGAACTAGAAGACCTCCAAAGTCCTTTCCAACTCTGTTATTCTATTTTATTTTATGTCCAATTAAGTTGTGTTATGACATATTTAGTCATAAACACCAAGATCCCCATCAGAATGCTAACTTGAAAGCTACATAAATGCATAAAGCAATAGAACTTAGACTTATACACTGCTTCATAGTGCTTTACAGCCTTTAAAGAGTTTACAGAATCAGTATTTTGCCCTCAACAATCTGGGTCCTCACTTTATTGACCTCGGAAGGATGGAAGACTGAATCAACCATGAGCTGGTCAAGATCAAACTGCCTGCAATATTGCATTCTAACCATTACGTTGCCATGACTCTTCTATAGAAATATAGGCAATATGAACAGTGACTTATCCACAGCATTTACCAAAATCTTTGAGACATTGTCTTCTCCAGATTGCTCAATACTTTCTTATATGGACATGCCCTTATAGGGAATAGCTAGAAATAAGACATAAAAGAGTGAAAGGAAAACTTAAATCTGATCTGTCTATCATATCAGTCAGTCTGGAAAGTGACCAGAGATCATTAAAGTCTAAGAAAATCTAACTCTGAACAACCAATCAGGAATAATTAATTTTCTATCTTTAAAAGTGGATGGGTGGAGTTCAAGTAAAGGAAGCACCAATTTAGAGCTGGAGAATTAGGAAATAGATATACATTCTAGGGAAAAATAGAATTAGACTCAGAGTAGTAATATATTTCATGGACTGCTCTGAGTAGATGGAAATGGGTACATCTTTATGTTAATTTGCTTTCATATCCTATTTTCTTGGTCTTTGTAAAGGAGCAGTTGGGTAGAGAAGCCTTTTTGAATTAATTATCATTTCTCTTTTGTTTCCTTTCTCTCTTTATCTTTTACTGTGGTAAAATTCTGTGTTATTTTTAGGTTGAAATTGCCAACATTTCAAAATTCAATAATGTAGGAAGATTTTAGCCATTGTTATTTTTTTTTAATTATAGTTCCCTATGTATTTCCTACACGTAAAGAGCAAGCATGGCTCAATTCCTGATTAAATTAAGTTTCTTCATTCTCTTGCTTTTTATAACACCATTTAAATGCTAGTATAATAATAGAACAGTGTTGTCTCTGAAGGCCTACATCATGCTTTTACTGTTTGGTTTTATAATTCTATTCCTATAGGAAAACTAAATATGATGACTCTTTAAAAGAAATTTTAAACCCTGAATATACAGAATCTAAGAGATTAGGGATTTTCAAAGTTCTTTTTTTCTGGCTGTGGAACTTTTGTTTTTTAAAGAAACTCTGAATCTTTTTTTTTGGGGGGGGAGTCTTTTCACAAAGCGCCATCAACTTCTCAGAGAACATTGAAAATATCATAGGGTATTTAAAGTTTCCAAAAAGGTCACTTCATAAAACATGTTATCATAAGAAAAGCCTCCATATCCTTTGTGTGGTTTACATGGCTGTTTTTAAGGCTGGTATGGGTGGTCTGTGCATGGAAATGCATATTCAAAAACTCCTTTATCTGGAAGCAATAGCAAAGTTATATTGCTAGGCCTGCTCACTTTCCATTGAGGGAACCTTTGAAGTGAACCTGCCAAAGCAGGTGGCTGCTTGAAAGGCCACAAAAATGGTTTGGGTTTTTTTCTGGCTTGCAAAGCACCTTTTCTAATTGCTTTGCACTATCCAGTTAAAGAATACTTCTAATAAAAATTTAAAAAGCTTCCTTTGTACTATTCTGTTTGTCCCTGTTCTTTCATTCATTTTTTAAATGATTCTGGTCATTTTTAAATATCTCTATCTGACCGCAAATCCTGTTTTAATTATCAGAAATAGTCTAAGTACAGTATGTAGGGCTGGATTTAATGTTTCAGTTTGGGAAAGAGAGCTTTCTGGTAATAAAAAATATGACACAGCTGTTCAAACCATTTAAATCATAAAATGTTTTCTTATTCATTAATTCTTATATATTTCTTATAATGTGTTTTACATGTGAACATGCATTATATTTTAATATCAGGTGGCTTCTCTATGAAACATTGTCAGAGGTGGGTTCTGAATCTTCTTACTGCCAGTTCGCTCAGGGTGGCGTCTTCAGCGCACGCACGGCAGTCAAAAACTAGTTTCTGCGCAGTGCAGAAGCAAAAGTTAGCTTCTGTGCATGCACAGAAGCAAAATCCAAGATGGTGGCGCCCACAGAGCCACCAACAGAACCAGTTCTGTGACATCACCGCGGGGTTACTACCTACTCTATAGAACCAGATAGAACCGGTAGGAACCCACCTCTGATTAATGTGTATGAAATTGCCAAGAAATTGATCAAGCAAACAGTGCAGCTCTTATGTTTGTATGAGCCTCCTTTTATCAAGAATATATTCTCATTTTGTTCTGATAACCTTGAAACACATTTAGTTGATTTAGTCCAAGCCTCTTTCCGTTCTGAAAGAGAACATTCCCGTTACAAAACCGCACAATATATTTATAAATTCACATTTTTAAAAGAGATTATTTATGTTATACTGAAATGCAGCTGAGGATATGCTTTGATGGGAGAATGGTTGGGGTAGAGAGAGAAATTATTAATCTTTTGTTTCTTTTCTGGGGAAAAGTCTGCATATTTTCCCAGTAGGAATAAATGAAGGTTGATCAGGCTGCTTTTTGATAGAAAAATGATTTGGAAAAACTTCAGAACTGGCCTTTAATATTTCAATTGCATTAAAACAAAACATCTCTAAAACAATCAGTAAATTCTTTGCTACAAATATAAAACAGAATAGAGCTCATATTTAAAAGGAGAATATTAATTCCTTCCTAATTGTGAACTAAAGCCATGATCCCTAAAGCATTACATTCTGCATGAGTTCAATTTCCAATTGACTCAGTGAAGCTATTAGAAATTATTTATTCTGAGAATTATTGCATAAATTGAAGCAGTGAAAGAAATGAATCCATCCAGAAATAAAGTATTCTTTTCCTGTTTCCCACTGTTCAGTTTCTTTGAGTCAGTGATAAGATATTTGCAGAATATTCTAATAAATGCAGTCAGGCAAAGTATTCTTTCTTATATTCAGACAGGGATGTACCTTCCAGTACGATCACCCTTTCAACCTTTGAGAACACTTAAGTCAGTCATAGAAAGAAATTGCAGGATAGTAAAGAGGGCAAGAGCTGTCATGATTTTTAAAAAAGTAATTAAAAGATGTGAGAGGCTTTTTTCTTCCTAATGGGATTTTGAGTCTGTTAGAGTTATTAATTGGCTAATAATCTTGAACCCGTTGCACATGCAGCTGGAGGCTTCCTATTCTGAAGGTTGCATTAGAAGTAGTCAAGGGACATATCAACAAAATTATGACCTTTACCATTCCTCCTGGCTTCATCATCATCTGCCAGCTTGATTTGATTTGAGCAGTGGTAAAAATGAAAATGATTCAGGAGAAACAGAGCTGACCATTGCCTTGAGTCCCTTTTAATAGAAGTATAGAACAGAAATATAGTGCTTCATTGTCCCATAAAAATGTATATATGTGCAGATTTGCACGTATAAAGAAAGAGCGATATCAATGAACTATAATTGGTTCACATTACACATAGGCTAAAATGTAGCTGACTAATTTGTTATTGGGCTACCAGGTGGACTCAGTCATAAAAGTATTACGGTAATTCTAATGTACTTGGTAAATTCAAAACTAGAACAATACTTTTAATTTGTTTAAATCACTCACATCTGGAGAAAAATATTCCTCTAATCAAAATATATGATTCACACCTTGAGTTTGACAAATAAAATTGTATTGGTCTCTTAACCTTGGTAAGAGCAGGAATCACTTATGTTGGAGAAGACAATTGTCTCCCAAAATCAGAGTTAATGCATCCAATTACTTATATTAGAGAATTTCTAAAGACTTAACAAGATAAGTACTTTTTATTCATATAGGATAAAGGCAAGATAAATCTTCTGATCTTACATGGTTGAGGCACTATTTATGAAATAGTTGCAATACAAGTAAATGCTCTTTACTGATGGGATTAAATATATTTAATCCTTGGAAAAAGTAATATAGTTCTCAACTTGAAACATTTCTATATGACAGATTTGCAGGTGATACTATTTTTATTTATTTATTCATACTTATATAGCTGCCCATCTTATAAGAGCATTATTTTGGGGAGTTTACAACAGTGAATTAAAAATACATAACGAATTACTGAAATTGATATAATCATGTTTTAAAATTAGAAAAATCATCTGTCACATTAATTATATGTGGTTTCTGTCAAATCTGAGATGAATTCATAATTCAAAAATTCAATTAAAAAGGTAAGTAATGCAAAATATAAAACAGACATTCCTTTCTCTTCCATGTTATTAGATAGATTATTATTAATTACTTCTGTGAGTCCCAATGTAGAAATGTTTATAGTTTAATTTGGTCAATGGCATCCTATGCTAACCTATCTCTAACATATCTTACGCTATGTTATCCTGTTTTATTAATAATAGAAGAGTCTTTCAGAACAATTCAGAAAAACATACTGTGCTTCAGGAAATTATTGAAAGATAGATTCTGTGCATTTGAAGCACAGGAAAGGTACCAAAGAGGTTCGGCTATGTACTTCAAAAATTCTAAATATAATCCAGCTAGTCACTTTGAGAGTGAGATGGGTGGTATATAAATTTGATAAATAAACGAATGAACGAACGAACGAACGAACGAATGAACGAACGAATGAATGAATGAACGAATGTGTTTAGGGACTGATAAGCCAATGCCTTTGCTAAAAGAATCTCATTAGAAAAGATCTGAACATAGTACGATAGCTCACAACAAATTAAACAAGATTAAATTTGTAGCAAAGATGTGTACAACCCTTTGTACCAAACTGCCCTGAATCAAGTGCCCCTCAATGCATAGCTGTGAAACGGAATCCTCAGAGCTACCCTCTCTCTCTCTCCCCACTTCTTCAAGAACCTAGAGAAGAGGAAATATGGAATTAAATGAAGGTTCTAACTCCCTTGATTTTAGCTGCCTCTTTCCTCAGAATCATTCAACTTTAGGGAGGTAATTTATCTTCAGTGCATGGCAAGGAAAGCACTGGGATGAAAGAACAATGCATGAAGAAAAGTATTTGGTTTGTCCAAATGTTGCACTTCCGAAAGTTGCCCAGTTTGCATATAAAGCAAACCTGTTGCTTTGTCCAATAGCCAGAGATACCTTTGGATGTTTAATTCAATGTTACATTAATTATTCAGTTCCTAATTCCTGGCTATAAGATTGTGTTGCAGTTTGTTCAAAGCAATATATACAAAGCAGAAAGTCAAAGTTATTGTGAATGGTGAGGGGACGGAAAATTTCCCAATTCAAAAATCTTAACCTTGGAAGTATTAACCAGAAATATTAGGCAAGATGAGCAAATCAAAGGAATGGAAATTAAAAGAGAAAAGTACAAATTACAAGCTTTTGCAGACTATTTAGTTTTCATCTTAGAGAAACCATTAGAATCAGGCCCAAGAGTCATAGAGAAATTAGAGGAGTATGGAGAGATTTCTGGACTAAAAATAAACAAAAAAGCAACAAACCAAAATAATAGTTAACAATCTTACAAATAAACAGAGGGCTGAATTAACAAAGAAAAGTTAAAGAAACGATGATAGCATGGGCTACAATTTTTGGATTTAACATAGTTTTGGATAATTGGCAAAAGCTTTGGGAGAGAAATTGTTCTGTCGTAGGCCTTTTGATTATACTAAACCAAACAAAGAAACTAATGGTGTGTAACAAACCTCTGTTTATTTTCTATGGCTGTAAATTAAGTCCAGAGCTGTACTAAGTCCCCAACAAGGTTATTAACCAACCTCTATTCTTGTCACACTGCCAAAGTCCTAATTGTTCTTACCTTCTGGCAGCTCTGTGCATGAGTGCATTGGGAACAGTCTCCCCCTGTTCCTCTGTCTCATTCCCATCAGACCCCACAGGCTCCGGCATACCAGTCAGAGATGGCCCTGGCCCCATCTCTGCCTCTGATGCAGAGACCCCGTCTGAGCCCTCCCCAGACTCCAGAGCTGATGCATATTCCTCTCTGCTGTCCGACTCAAGCTCTGCAAGCTGCTGGTGAACCACAACAGAAAACAAACTGACGATGACCACATCATATAAGGAAAATCTCTATAAAATGTTCCATAGGTGGCCTCTCCCCCTG
Source organism: Pseudoxenodon macrops (assembly GCA_032467955.1). Lineage (NCBI taxonomy): Eukaryota > Metazoa > Chordata > Lepidosauria > Squamata > Pseudoxenodontidae > Pseudoxenodon > Pseudoxenodon macrops. The sequence continues at coordinate 135,132 of JANHFT010001976.1, read as the reverse complement.
GCAAGATTGGCCAAAATGTTTAACAATATGTCCCCAAACTGTTGGAAATGCAAACAAATACCTGGCACATATTACCACATATGGTGGACCTGTAGAAAGGCAAGGAAATTTTGGATACAAATTCATATGTGGTTAGAAAAAATGACTAGACAACATATAGAGTTTAAGCCAGGATTATTTTTATTAGGCCTTATAATATCAGATCGTTATGATAAAGGGACAATATAACTAATACTACACATGTTGACTGAAGCGATAATTGTGTATGCACAATAGTGGAAGAACAAAAACAACCCTTCAGAAGAAGAGACAATAAGAAAGATACTGGTCTGTGTGGAAATGGACAGACTAACGTTAAAAATAAAAGATAAAGGGGATACAGAATACTATGATATATGGAATAGAGTCTATCAATGTTTAGAAACACAAGGTGTAAGTTAGATTGCGATAGAATCAGGTTAGGTGGAAATGGAAAGAGATACTATAGATGTATTAGAATGTAGGTATTAGAATGAAAGATAAATTTAACATTTTATTTATTTATTTTATTTTATTTATTTATTTCATCAAGCATGTATTAGATAACAGATATAAGTATAAACATGATTATGAATACATGAAATGTATATGAATAAAGAAAATATTAGGACAGGGATGGTAGGCATGCTGGTGCACTTATGCACGCCCCTTAAGGACATCTTAGGAATGGGGTGAGGTTGACAGTAGACAGTTTAAGGTTAAAGTTTTGGGGGTTTGGAGAAGAAACCACATAATCAGGTAGCGCATTCCAGGCATTGACAATTCTGTTACTGAAATCGTATTTTCTGCAATCAAGTTTGGAGTGGTTAACCATAAATTTGTATCTATTGTGTGCTCATGTATTGTTGTGGTTGAAGCTGAAGTATTTACTGACAGGTAGGACATTGTAGCAGATAATTTTATGTGCTACACTTAGGTCATATTGAATATCAAATTGATATTCTAGAATATGATGGTCAGAAATAACTGTACCGCACTAGCACCGTTTAAAATAGTATATATGTTAGTTTGTTTTTACCTTTGTTTCATGGTAAGTGGAATGCCAGGACAACTGCACTGTATTCAATATATTTATATTTAGAATAGAATAGAATAGAATAGAATAGAATAGAATAGAATAGAATAGAATAGAATAACAGAGTTGCAAGGGATCTTGGATATCTTCTAGTCCAACTCCTATTTCAGCAGGAAACCCTACACCACTTCAGATAAATGGTTATATAACATCTTCTTAAAAACTTCCAGCATTGTAGCATTCACAACTTCTGGAGGCAAGTTGTTCCACAGATTAATTGTTCTAACTGTCAAGAAAGTTTTCATGAGTTCTAAGTTGCTTCTCTCCTTGTTAGTTTCCACCCATTGCATCTTGTCCTACCCTCAGGTGGTTCGGAGAATAGCTTGACTCTCTCTTCTTTGTGGCAGCCCCTGAGATATTGGAACACTGCTATCATGTCTCCCCAGTCCTCCTCTTCACTAGACCCAGCTTCTGCAACCGTTCTTCATATGTTTTATCCTCCGGTCCCCTAATCATATTTGTTGCTCTTCTCTACACTCTTTTTAGAGTGTCAATGTTTTTGTTACATCGTAGCGACCAAAACTGAATGCAGTAACTCACTTTTTAGTTTTGGACTGAGGAGAGGATGTATGCTTTGAAAAATAGAATAATTGGAAGTTCTTTTGATTCTCTTTGCATTCCTCATTCTTTACTATGAATAAAGTTGTCAATCAGGTCAAAACTACAGGGATGTATGCAGGTAGTTTCTAGGAGTCAACACTGATTCAAAGGCAAAAATAAATAAAATAATATCCATTCTCTCAATTGCATATAAGACTTGAAGAAAATTAAAACAATTTTGAGGACAAGGGAAATAATTTCACCGGTATACAGTTTTGGTCAGATATCATTATCTATTCAAGGTTGACTCAGTCTTCCATCTTTCTGAAGTTGGTAAAATGATGACCCAAATTGGTGGGGGCAATATGGTGACTCTGTAAACGACTTAGAGAGGGCTGTAGAGTACTGTAAAGCGGTACATAAGTCTAAGTGCTATTGCTATTGCTATTACTTAAGCCTAAGAGAATTCAAGCATGTTTATGAAAAGAAACTGATTAAAACCTTTCTGTTAGATTTGCATTTTTGCTATTTGTCTTTACCCAGTAACAGGAATACTACATCAGAGAGACAAAGAAGATACTGCTTGAGCCTTGGCCCAAAATATGCAGGAAATTAACATGTGGGTGAATTTCTAAAACAAATCTAGCAACCTTATAACTTTAGTGAGCTGTAATTTTCAGACATTTATTCAAAGCGTAAGCCAGAAGCCATACTTCAGCAGCATAGAAAAATAAAATCTAATGAATGCATAAAGTTCCACATGTATTATGTGAAGTGCAGATTATAATGGTTCCTCTTATGTGCCTTATAAACTTCAACAGAAGCCTTGAAGCAACTGAGGGCATATTTATCTCCACATAGGAGACAATCAGCTTAATCTGCAACTCTGTGGGAAGACCATATGTGTTCATGATGTCCTGGCTGGGTCCTTTTATTCATTTTAGTGCTGCTTGTAACTTCTGATATAAAGCTGGGGACATTTTTACCGAGCTTGTCCCTAAATAATAAATGTATAATGAAAGCAAGGTTGACTATATGTGTATTGCAATTATTCTTGCTGGGATCAAGGCAAGTGGAAGGAATTGTATACAATTCAAAAGAACACGAGAACCAACAAATACAATGAATCTCCCAGAATAAAATAAATCTGGCCATATAAAACCTTATAATATGAACCACTGTTGCATCTGATGAATTAAATATAACACTTATCTGAACCAATCAGTGCTATCACAAAAAGACTCCAAAATGCCCAATAGAGAGATAAAATAAACATTTTAAACTGAATTAGTCATAATTTTAAATATATAGAAATGAGATGGATCTCAAAATGTTCTTTCATTAATGTACATGTACTGGCCATTTCAATTACTTATTTAATGCCTCTCTATAATCTTGAAACACTAACTACGTTCTACCAATCCTTAATAATAACTACTCAGTACACTCTAGCAATGCTTTACAAGTAATTGTTATAGGAATATTATTTTATAAATAATATGTCAAATCCTCTAGAAGGCAGGGGTAAGAGGGAACATTCTGTAAGACTTAGGTTTCCTCAGTTTTATTTAGATTTCAACAAGTGTTTTAACTACAGATACTGCAACTCTGCATTTTTTTTAGAAATGGTACTTTTGTTGGAACTTCTCAGATAGCAAAACGTCATAAAAATTGGTGTAAGACCTAGGTTATATAAGGAAAAGGGTTGCACTTGCTCATTTCGGGTTTGGATTTGTCCATGAGATGCATTTAGCATTATCATCAGGATTAAACTGGGGTTCATAGTCTGTGGCACACTACATCTATCTAATAGCTACAGAGGAAAGAAAATTAATACCCCCCAGTTGTACTACCCTGCAACTTAACATATACCAGTACATGGCAGCTTAGTAAAAATTACTCTTGACAAAAACTCATTTTATGGTATTAATTTTATCGCAACATTCAATTTAATTGAAGCTGACTTCAAATTAATTTCCTCATTTGAGTAGGAGCAAGATTTTATAATTTGGGGTTTGTTTTCTCCCCCCCCCAGATCTTGGAAAGGCAGAATTGTGTACTTCCTCCCACCTCTTTTTCAAAACTATTACAACTATTTTAAACATACCCTATAATTTCCAGTCTTTCCTATGTCAAATAGTAGGAAAAAGTACCAATAGTTCTTAACAAATATGTTCAGAGAGATTTAGACACCACAAAAATGTGTTTTGGGAACCATATGAAGTTCAAGGGATTAAAATTGCATTGAGTAAAACATTTTACATTCAACAAAGAAAGAAAACTGATTAATTGATTAATTTCACTATTGATCCAGTCAATTAGTAATCTAATAGTATTGCTATTATTATCTTTCACAGGTTTTAATTTGTGTATAAACGTTTGACAAATTTGTAAAGCAGATACTGATTAATTTTGTCATCATCCTTGCTAAAAAAATATCATCATTGTCCTTATTGCCCTTTGATGTAGAGAAATGTATCTATTCCTTTCTTCTACAACAAGTGATGTTTTATATTTTCAACTGGAGTTACACAGTAACAAAAATTACACATTGTTTGGCTTTTGCACTGTCAACCAATAGCCTAGCTGGAGCCACTAAATGCCAAATGAACATTTGCATTCAGAAATTTATGGAAAGTTACTACTCTGCTGGTCTATACTGCAATTGCTCCACTTTCAGAAAAAAGTAATTTGGACAACGAGGACATTACTGAAATAAATGCATGGTAGTCCTCAGTGACTGCATCATTCAGCAACCATTAAAAGTTACAATGATGCTTACAAATAGCTTTATGACCTAGGCCCACATTTATTACTTTCCCAGTATTCTTCAGTCACATGATTGCCATTATAGTCAGTACACATCCTATGCTTAACCTATGCCTGATCTTTTTTATTCCCCCCTACCTTTCAGGGTGGAGAGATTGGAGAGTAAGGAATTACAAGAAAGTAGGCAGGTAAAGAATAGGAATGCATATCAAAAGGAATGTGATGCCACCAGCAACCAAAAGGTTGCACTATGCAAACAGCCTGATGTATCCCCATTGTGTTTTTGCTTACTCTCTTGTAATACTTTCCTTTGCAATCTCTTCACTCTGCAAGTGAATTTAACCAGTTGGGAGACTTGAATGTTAGCCTCACTGATACATGAAGGTTTTGCTTTTTAATATTTCCAGGTTCTAACCTAACTAAATTATTTTTTGTATCTCTGGAGATTTTTCTTCTTTCAGTTGTGTCCAATTTCTCATTTCTTCTGTCTTTCCCTGCTTCCTCCAACATTGTCTAGGAAGTTTCCTTTTCACTCTGGAGAAGGAAGGAATTGGACACTTTCTTTTTCTGTGCTTGCTTAACTTTATTAAGCAAGTCACTCTTTATTAAGCAGTCACTCTGTTTCAGCCTAATTCATCTGTTGTTGTGGGTATAAAGGTGGGATATAAACAAATACTTTTAAAAATGTTATTATTCATATTAACTTTATTAAACTTAAACTTTATTAAGCTTAAAGTCACGAATGCCATCACTCTGCTAAACAACTAATTCCCACAACACTGTCAAATTAACAAATAAGACTGTATTACTATTCTTCTTCTCATACTTACTAGTACCTATCCCCACTTATGGCTATATCCATGTTGCTTGTATCTTTACAATGTATATTGTTTTTATTGTTTCCTAGTATGATTTGATTGCTTATTAGTATCCTATGGCTATCACTAAGTGTTGTATCTTATGATTCTTGACGAATATATTTTATTTTTTCTTTATGTACACTGAGAACTTATGCACCAAAGACAAATTCCTTGTGTGTCCAATCACACTTGGCCAATAAAGAATTCT
>JANHFT010001976.1:114149-129541 GCA_032467955.1 Pseudoxenodon macrops | reverse complement strand
CTTTTAAGTCCTTTTCTTAAAGGTTGATTCCATCTTTTTGGTTTCCCTTTGCTTCTCTTTCCAAATTTAATTCTAGCCAGGGGTCTTCAACCTTGGCAACTTTAAGACTCCCAGAGTTCCTCAGCCAGCAAAGGCTGACCAAAGGCTGAGGTACTCTGGGAGTTGAAGTCCACAAGTCTTAAAGTTAAAGGTACTTATGCTTGTTGATATATTCAGATGATTAATCAATAAAATCTATTGTACAGCTGTTTTATAAAGTCTTTATTAAAACAAGTCAATTTTCATTGAAAACAGAGTAGCATATCTAAAATCATTTTTATTTTAAGAGCATTTGAAATTGAGAATTACTCTATTACTAACCCAAGCCTTAAGTTCAACTCAACCATTCCGGCACATGGAACTGAAAAAAACTTAAGTCAAATCCAGGGAATTTCATGGGTATTGCAAAACAAAAAACAAAAAAAACACAATACCAGAACAATTAGAACAAAGTTAAAAGTAAATAAAAAGAAAAATTTCAAAGAAAAAAGAGCATTCAGCACAATAAGTAAATTAAATAGCTCCACAAGTTAAATGAGCTTTCCTAGCAAAATTATCAGCTGATGATAGAGAATTTCAAAAAGAAAGTACCACAAACTATCTGTATTTTATTTCTTTACCTTTGGAACTCTTTGATTGTTGAGGCATGAAGGATCAGGGCACTATAGGTTTGTGATAAAGGTGTCTGGGAACATGACGGGAAGGAGTGATTTACTTGTCTGGAAAAAAATCTGTTATTTACAGTTCTGTTCACACCATATTAAGTGGTAAAAATTTGCCAACAAATTCTATTCTAAGCCTTTGATTAATTTGGGAGAAGTTGCTTCATAAATCACATAGGCAATTATAGATTTTTGTTTTGTTTTGTTTTTGCCAACAATTTCTGAGGCTAAATAGTCATTTACATGCCACCCTTAATGCTCACAATAACAATATTTGTTTTGTTTAAGGGTCATGCTGTGCCTTTTTTTTTTTGCCAAAAGGGATCTTCACTTTGTATACCTGCTTTGCTAAATGTCTACAAAGTATAAAGTAGCAAGACACAAATCCATTTTAATTTAGTCTTTGAAATTTATATACATTCCTGATATCTATATTCATTGATAATAGGTTATATTTTCAATTTTGGGGATTTCTTTTATTTTCAATGCTTTGTTTCATACTATTAATATATGAACATGTGTTCTAGCTTATCTTTCATTTTTCCTACCTGATTAAGTGATAGTTCTGTATGTCTTTCAATTGTGTATCTTTGCTAATGTATGATAGGTACCAGGCTGAGTTTTAATGGGAAAGAATTGTATTAATAACTATTGTTAAGGAGTCATGATTGACTGACTACCAGGTACTGAATGCATTCTTCTTGACAATTCTCAATGCTCTGAATTTTGTCCTAAAATTACTGTGTGTACAACCTTGTGTGTGTGTTCTTAAGGATAGTCCCATATTATTTTAAATCACAGTATTCAACCACTGTGAACCACTGAAACAAATAGTAAATAAAACATACTCTATATATACTCTATAACTCTACTCCAGTAACTTTACCCATTAGCATGGATAATTAGACAGAAAATATGAATAAATGAGCTAATGTTAATTTAAATTCTTAAGTTCTATTTTTAAGTCTATATTAAGAGACTCTTGCATGCCTGAAAGGTGCAAACTTCCACTTTTAATCCTTTGAACAATTAGGGTGAGTCCTTCCTAAATTTCTTCCTTTATCTCTTTATCCATTTATTTATTTGGAACTGCCCCAACCTTATCTGATTTTTTCCTGTATACTCTTTCCTTTATTTCCCAATAAGTCAACCATACTTTTCATTGCAAATTAAATTTCAAAATAAGCCTCCTTTCCAACTTTTTTTTAGGGCTATGAAAATAATGCTTTTTCAAATGTTTAATCCTTTATAGTATGAGATATTTCTATTTCTTAATTTATATTTGTGATACATTCTGCTACTCTGGATCACTGAAAAGTGATAACTAAAAGGAAATTGTTATGGTTGTTTATATATTTTATTCAGAAAATTATACAATCAAGCAATTATAGAGTAAGTAAAGACAGCCAGTTTGGAAACTTCCTATATGGTGAAATAAGTTATTCAGAATTGTATAAAACCAGGATGCATTTTTCTAAAAGCTGACCATTTATGTGACAATGCCAAGTGCATAAAGACAAACATGTATTACCCTCAAGGGGAACCCCAAAATATTCAATTTAACAGCAAAGATGTCTTTTCACTCCTGACTCAAATCAATCTGCATATCAATTAAAACCAAGTATCTGAGCAGAAATTTCACAACTATTTTTCTGTCTTGTCAAGGAAATTAAAAAATAGCAATTCTTTGTCTTTTCTGATGCTACAGTCACTAACAGTAACGATGGCTCTGGTTTTGTTAAAACTGGACCACGACTTGTTTGTGCCAATCACTTAATGCAATGGTTCAACCTTGACATGGTGACACCCTGGGGAAAAGGGGAGACCTGGAAAGATATCAAACATAGATTAATATCATTACTCTTGTTGCTTGAGCCTTCACTCCCCCTCCTGGTTTTCATGTTTTGCGTGGAAAGTTCTCACTTATCAGCATTAACGTCCTGCTCTTTCACCCACTCTGCCTCTGACATCGGGTACCCCTTCCATTGTACTAGATATAGGCCAGTAATTTTTCTGACATTGCTTTTTTCAAAACATTTCTGTTTAATAAAATCCAATTTTCTGTAGGAAAGTTGCTTCCAATAAATCTGTTGATTGCATATTGCTATTTTTTTCTAAAACCAAGACTGGGTTAAGTTTATGGCTTAATTCTAACTGTTTTGGCTCATCCAGTAATATATCCTTCTGTTTTTGCATGCCTTTTCATCTGATGCCAGAGAGATAAACAAATATATCATAAATGTTTTACTAGGTAGCATCACCTACTGGTAATAAGGGAACATCAGGAATCAAATTGATTTGAAAGAAGCTCTATAGTATTTGGAAAAACATATGTTCTCCTTAATAATAATTGTTCATTCAGTCTCTACTTATTCAATCCGAGAATCCTTTAATTAATCTTGACATTATCAGAGTATTGGATTATGAAATGCCACCTCCATATCTATGAATTTGGTTAATGATAGATTACAAATTCAAGACATCTGTCTTCTTGAATCAATTTTATGAATTATTAAAGAATATTCAAAGTCTGAGTGGGTTGTGTATGCATGCTTCTAAACAAGGCAGCAATGATGTACAAGATGAACTATTTTGAGGATATATATTTTCTGAAATTATCATTTTATTCATACAGAGGTGGGATGGAAAAAACATATGGACAAGAAATCTTTGGTTTTTCCCCCAAACTAACTTTTGACACCAGTATGCCCACTTTTGCACATGCTGTTACAGAGGTGGGTTCTAAACCTTCTTACTGCTGGTTTGCTCAGGGGCGGGCTGCAGCCATGCGTGCATGCTTTGTGCATGCACATGCACAGTGCTTTTAAAAAGCTTCTGCGCATACGCAGAAGCAAAATTCAAGATGGCGGTTCCTATGATACCACCGAAAGAACCAGCTTGGGGGTGTGGCAGGCTCGGGTTGCTAATGGTTCTACCAAACCATGCCGGTAAGTTACTAATGGTTCAGTAGAACTGGACCGAACTGAACCGTTAGGAACCCATCTCTGCTCTGTTACACATCTATACGCTGAGAACTTCTCAATTAATACATCAGAATGATGATTAAGACAAAGCTTTTTTATTGGGATTGGTTTCCCCCTGCTGGGGCAATATGCATAGAACTTTTGGCTGTGTGTTAACAAGCATTCTCAATCTGAGTTGGGAAACAAGCTATATAGCTTTAACCATTGCTCATATGAGACAGTACAAGTAGCATTCAGAAAGAAGGATTATGAGCAAGGAACCAGAGGGTCAAAAGCATTACCAGCTGTTGTAGCTCAGTGGATTGTATTAAGCAAGTTACTCTCTTCCAGTCCAATCTACATATTAGATTTGTGGTTGTACAATAAATATTATGTATGTCACCTTGATCACTTGGAGAAAAAAGGGATAATATTTAATTAATGAATAAAATAAATAAAAATGGATGTCAAGATATAAAAGAATTTAAAGCTAACCTTGGGAAAAGCATGGACAGACTGTTAAGGAAGGGATTGGATAATGGATGGTATGAATCCAAAGACTGAAGCAAGCATGAAAAAGAAACTCATGTAGTATAAGATGGACAGAGACAAATTTGGACAGGTTTTCAAGATTCTGTTATTATTATACACTACAATAATAAAATAGCAGTTTTTAGAATCCTTGCTGTGTCTTTTTCTTGGTTTACCCCAAACACTGATAAAAATAATACCATGGCAGGTAAATTTACACTGAGCAGTATTCTCATAGTATGAAATGTGAAGACCAATTTATCAGCATGCTTTGTGTCATCCTGGATCATAATTGAACCAGACAAAATGTCTTTCTGGGCATTATTTACAATACATATTCCAGCCTAGATGTTATACTCAACAACTATTTCTTCTCCCTGCTTTATTAACAAACATTTTCAGAGATTTGAATGTAAATTGTACATGAAGGTTCTTGAAAACAAATTAAATGAAATGAAAAAAAATATCTGCTAATTCTATATGCTTTTTAAACTAAACTGCTATTGTCAGTGTTTGTTGCTTTCTTTTGCATGCATTGAATCAATCCCAATTTTAGGTTTAAAATGAGAAGCCAGGTTTTTCCCCCTCCCCTCTTCATTTCTCAATCCAACTTCACCTTTGCCTGCCATTATACATTCTGCTGCACAGATTGATTTGTTTCTTTTCTGCTTCTTCTTCTTTTCTCTCAGGTCTGTCACGGATTTGGACAAGGAGCCTGACCTTGTACATATGGAGGCTCGGACACCAGATGGACGTGAGTGTCTCAGCACCAAGTCTATCAAACCAGAGAGGAAGAGATTCAATTTCATTTTACTTGGTTTTGTTTTTTGATTTGCATTTTAATTGATAGGGAAAATGTGAGTCCCCAAGCTCTCTTTGCTGTATGTTCCCATCTTAGGTAGCAAGAGAATACAATTCTACAAGTTTCATGTCTGTGGAAAGAAATAGAAGGAGAAGGAAACACAAACTTATTAGAGGCAGTAAATAAAGGGGAAATACACAAACAATAAACAAAGACAAAAAGTATGCCAGAACAACTACGTATCTCCCAGTCTGTCTTTGTCTCCCCCCCCTCCATATTCATAAATGGCACTCTTGGCTTCTATCTCAAGCTGGTTTAAAGAGGCTCTGGTTCATAAACAAACCATGGATGAAGCCATATGGGTGAGTTTCTTGTACTTGCTAGGGCAAGAACCCTGTAAGAGCACTTCCATTTGTTTGCTAGAATGAGAATTTGATAGCTATTTGGTTTCTGTTCTATGTGTCATTTAAATGCCCCAATTAGAATTTGGATGTTAGGGATCAAGGACTAGAAGAAACTGGGATTTTTAAACCATTCCCAAGAAGCTAGTTTCCCACTTTTAATTAGTAGTTTTATAAGACTTATATCTTATAATTTCACCTTGCAGTGACATGGGTGATAAACAAATGTAAAAATAAAATACATTAAAAAACATATCTTTATGCAAAGAATATTTATATAAAAATATATTTCATTTCATTTATTTCTAGAGAAAACAATTGGACTGAATATGGTTTTATATAGAGGAATGCTCTTACTGACATTTGTTACCAAAGAATAGTATAGAATTACAAGTAGGCTTTGCATCTTAATTCTGCTTTCTAAGCCTCTTATGTATTGCGAGAGTCAGAGAGAATATAAAGCAGAATACAGATTTGCATAATGTCACAATTGCTAATCTATATGTATATATGCAAACTTGAAATAATAGCCTCAATTTAAATGGAAATACAATACATCTTAACATTGTCTTCAAACTTCTTGAATGGCCGGATTCATTTGGAGGTAAGTACTGCCAGCAACTGGAAATCCCTAATTAAGTAATGCTAGTTATTGTAAACATCATGTGCAGTTAACCTAGGACATGATGTTTGTTCACTCCACCAATTTATTAAAAAAACGTATTATATTTTCATATATTATGCTATCAAGAGTTGTGATGGATTCATATGGCAAATTCAATAACTACCCCAGCATGTATCTGGTCAATTTTATCCCATTTGGTTTTCAGAAAAATGATGAATACACTTTTCCCACCAGGATGAGAATGAAGGTGTTTGCGGTATATGATATTTATATGTTTACAGTTTTTTTTATATTAAAAAAAATAACTATAACTTTTTAAAAACGTAATTTTCAGTTTTATAGTATTGGGTTTTTTTTGGCTTAACATTGTTAGTTAACCCAGGCTTTTTCTTTTTAGTAGCACACAAGCAAAGATAAACAATTTTAACAAATCTACTTTATGTCAACACTATTTCCCATACATTTTCATACTTAAAAACCATTTTTGTTTGTAACATATCGATATATAACTTTTATTCTATAAATTTCTCAGGACTCTCTTTTGAGATTTCCTCAATGTTCATAGCGATATTTTTTTGAAAGAATCTTCCTCTTGGAAAATTCATTCTTCTTTCTCATTTGTTTTCCAATTGCATCCTCATTCCCTCTGCTTCTATCATCAAATTATTTTGAAATATTTATTTTGTACTGGTTAGTCACTTTTATATTCAACCTATATTCTCAATAGCCCATTTAACTTTAATATTTGTCACAAAGGAGAGCAAATGTACATGTCCTAGGATAATGTTGTAAGATCCAATCTGGGTCGGTTATTGGGAGCAGAAGTTTAGTCTTTGGAACATTCTGAGAGAAAAGTTCCCTGAGAATGGGTCCCGGTGTCAAACCCAGATTAGATGCTTTAATATTTGTCCTTATAACCCAGCTCACCTCCATATAACATAACGGGCAGAAACATTCTTAATCAGAGAAATGTAGTGGTTAAGGCAACATGCTAGAAACCATGAGATCCTGAGTTTTAGTCCCAATTTAGGCATAAAGTCATCTGTGTACCTGGGCCAGTCACTTTTAGCCTAAGAAGGAGGCACCTTGCTAAAAAAAACCTGCAAGAGCTTTTTTTTCAAAAATTGGACACAACTGACAGAAAGAAAGAAAAAATATCCCGAGATACAAAAATGAATTTAGTTAGGTTAATTAATATTAAAAAGCAAAACCTTCATGTATCAGTGAGGCTAACATTCAAGTCTCCCAACTTGTTAAATTCCGAAAAATGTATGATGTGGCATTGTGGTTTTACACTGACTATTTGGACTAGGCTGAAAAAAAGAACAAAAATTACTGCTGTATCTTCAACATCTGCATATTTGGCAGAAACAAAAATTCCCTCACTCTTCTTACAAAAAGGGGAAAACACATCTGAGTTTGGGCAACATGATTTAAGGAAGATTCAGAGAAAATGAAACAGATTCAAAAATCAACCGAACTATTCAACAGCTCATGTCCAAAGCTGCTTCCAAACTGGCAAAGGATTATAGAATGAAAATGCTTTAACCTAAATCTTGGATGCTCTCATGGGACTGCTAAAAGTTCTTTTTCTTCCTGTTTTTCAAATAAAATAGAATTAAAGTTCTTACCTCACAGTGGAATATATTTCCCTATAATAATAAATGTATTATTTATTATATATTAAATAATAAATAGATCATTGTGCCTTCTTGTTTTTCTCTCTAATGTTAAGAGACACAAGAGTTGAAACAGATAATTATATAATTTAAAAACTTAAAAGGCATTTGAATGGCATCCAAATGTTAGGGACAAGGTTATTTTATCTCGCTCAGTAATTTTTATTTTCCATTAGAGGTACTGGTATTTTCCCTAGTATTTTTATTGGCTCATAATTTCATTAATGCAATGTGTGTATTTCCAAGAGCAGACTAGGATTATTGTACCATGCATTTTCTCTGGAGACAGATTAGAAAACATTCCAATGTTGCCTCCTACGAGAGGCAATGTCCTATTTCTAGCTCTGTCTTGTTTACAAGCCTATCAATTCTGCCAAGGATTCTCTAAGTTTCTCCGGTTTTTTTTCTTTCTTTCACCTTTCTTTTTCTTTTCCCTTTTTCTTCTGCCAGTTTGGCAGGTTTTTTTTGAAATGGCAAAAAAAATGGAGGTAGTCATCAACTGGCAATGACTGGTTCAACTGCTTAGATGCTGGAGGTGGAAATACCCAGGTATCCAAGGAAGGCTTCAGTACTTTTATCTGAGCTTACAGAATCAGTCAGATAGGAAGGGACAGAATAGTTGCTGGATGAGAAAGAAGATGAAAAGATGAACACCCTGTCTCTGAATCACCAGGTTTTAGATAAAATCAGATTTTTCACAACTCCTCTGGAAAATCTGCAAGTCTTTAGAGATTGAAAGATGTGTTTTCAGGCACTAGCAGCTCTGCTCTGATTCCTCTTCCCTGAAGAATTCAACAAAAAATCAGTAAAAGGAAAAGAGGAAGCTCCTCCTTCACTGTTAATCTCTACAACATTAGTCAGGCTTTTCTAAATCTCCCCCCACCCCAGAGGAGAACCCTTACCACTTATTCCATAGGCCACAGTCAATCAAGATAGAGAAGACACCCCCAAATATCCAAAGGGCAAGACAATGCATATCATTTATTCTATTACAAAAGAGTCTATAGCTTTAGGCATAAGGAAGTCCTATAAGCTGCAATGATTGAAGTAGATTCAATCATTGCAAAACCTTTTTCTTCCAAATACAAGAATTAGTTCATTGCTTTAGCGTGAGGTACTTAGGTATGGTATGTGCAAAGTTGCCAGGTCTGCTATCTTAACAATGGGTGATAATTAGGACAAGGTTAAGCCAGAGGTATGTTGGCCAATATGGCTGCTAGAAAACATATTTGCCAGTTGCCCAAGAAGTAAAATATCTCCAAATCAATCCTCCAAATATTTAGAAGGAAAGCTGTTCAGAGAGACTGTAATTGTGTCCCAATTAAGATTATAGATAAAATCATCTATATCTACCAAAAATAATAATAATGAAAGTGGGGGCAACAGAGCACCAGGCTTCACCTTTCCTTCTTTTCTTCCTTATCACATAAAACAATTTTTTGATAACAGGTAACCTAGTGGATCCCACTGGTTAATCATACCACAATCTAAGGTGAATTTAGCTTCAAATCTTTTCTACATATCATTACAGTTTTTCATACATCTGGATACTGTGTACCTCTCCAGTCTCAAGGCCAATTCCTTGCATACACTTAGTATGATGGGTGAGATTTTGACAGCCCTATAAAGTAGACCAAGATCTAGAAATGTTTCTTTCAGAAACTGAAGATGGGGCAAAAAAAAAATTGTGCCAATCATTCTTTGCTGAATCATTTTAAGGGCTCATGCCTACTTACACACAAATGTTCCTTCTTCTTTCCATGTACAAGAATTGTATCTGATTGCTGAGGAGGTTGCTAGAGTAGATCCATGGCCACAGAGGTTTCCATGAGTGGCGTCCTGTTGCAGCAAGAGTTATCTATTATTTCCTGCAATTGCCTCTCACTGTTCTGTCAAGTTCAGCTTTCTCCTGCCTTTGCTTTGCTGTGCCTGGCCCGACATTTTAGCACTTCTTAGACCTACCAACTTCCATTTTGAATTAGCAAAAAAGGAAGTTAAATGTGATTGTACATTCAGCCTTTTTATTAACACCACCCTGACCTTAGGAGTAGGGGGAGAAGTGATTAGCTATTTACTTTTCTGGACAAACAGCAGGGAAAATCCGCTTCCTGAAAGCTGCTGGATAAAGATAACTAAACTATAGTCAGCACTATATTTCACCCAGGGAAAGGTGAACTCCATTGCCTCTTAAAAATTGACTGATGATTGATTATAATTCAAGCCAATCATATAAAACTATAAAGTGATAACATAATAAATATAAAAAGCAAAAATAAGACCATTAATAATAATTATATGTAACAGATAAAATCACAATAAAATTATTAGCAAATCAATAGAATGTCAACTCTTAATGGGGAGCAATGTTATTCATCTTGTGATGGAAAGACCCATTAGGCAAGTTCCCCATGGGGTGGACAAGATACATAACAAAATGAAAACATACAACCATCATCAATCTATCATATGCATTAAGCTTACATATACATTATAGATGAAGAACAGACTAATCCTGGTTGTCAGCTACAGTTGAAAGCTCAAAACACTCAACATATTACTAATAAGCTAAAAACCCTATTGGGCAATAACATTACATTTCCTCAGGCACTTGGAGATAAAGCTCCACCTGTATCCAGGGAACCACCAACCAACCTGAACTAGATTCTCACAAGCAACAGCAAGCAGCATACACATTTATGCCAACATGAGAATCAGAGCCTGCAAAATCAAAAATGTCTCTTTTGACCCCATATCTACATCAACAACTAAATCACAGGCCTTAGCAAGTATACAAAAGATTATAGGTACCTTCACCTTTCTACATCTAATGGAATAAATTATGTCCCAGCAATGTTTCTTTGAATTCTACATAGGATAAATAGGAAAAAAATTGTGCAAAAGAAATAATGGACAGAAACTTGACATTAGGACTCAGAACAAGGACAAAGTACTATCAGATCATTTCAAACTCTCAGGATACTCTGTGAAAGCTCTCAAAGTAAACACTTTGGAAAAATGAGGTTTTAACAGGACTATTGAGAGAGAAATTGGTGCACTCACATCAAAAAGGGTCAGACAAACTCAGAGGGGCTTTCTAACATATTATAATTGTTAACAGAAGAGATACTTTTAATTTGTGTCACATGTAACCTGTATCTCCACAATCAATCTTTCTTACTCTTCCTTTTACCCACACCACCTCCTCCCAGTTTAAGTCCTATATCAGTCAAAACACTCTCTGCATCTTATGACATGAGCCGAACCTCACAAACACTTCACAAACACCGATATGTCTTTTGATAAAATTTGCAAAATGGAAAAGGTGCCACCAGATGCCTTCTGATTTTTGTCACCATAGACAAACATGGCTCTTCTTTACAATACATTATATTTATATCCTACCTAAACTTTAGCAAGTTTAGTCTCAAACTTCTGGACATGTAACTTCATTTTATCCACGTAACAAAATCTCTTTCAGATCGATTGGATTGCACAGAAAGATGGTACCTTTCTGATAATATCAAATCTTGAATTGTGTCTCCTCCATCTAAATTCAATGTCTTGCAATGTAGGTAGAATGTGATTACTGTGTAAGCCTGGTAAAAAGTCCAAATTCTAAAGAGGAGTCAGTTGAAGTTTAAATCTTGGGCACTGGCACATCCCATTAAGTTATTTTGACCTCATGACTTATATTGCGTGTTTAAGCTGGGTGCACTACACGAAAATCTGAAATTTGTGCATAATGAAAAAATTGCTTGAAATGGAAATACAGGACTTGTTCTACATAAAATTGACCCATCCATCTTACTCTGACATTATTTGCTTCCATATTAGAACTGAAATACTCTGCACAATATAAAGTAATTTATATTAAAAATTAATATAAATATATAAATAATACAAATATTATATATATACAGATATAAATACTATAAATAATATGCATATTATTTATAAATGAGATAAATATTAAATATAAATACTATTAAAAATAAAGCAGGCAATCCTGCTTACTTAATAGAATCTGATTTTTTCCCATTTAATCTTTATGTAGTATTTAATTTTGCTTTCCTCAATAACACTTATATTTCTCTCTCTTATTTCAATCATTGTTTAAGATACCAGCTGTCTTCGACATATGTTCCTTTGTAGGATTTTCTTTTTTAATCATAGAGATCAAAACACCATTCCCATTGCTCTGATGGTCTTTTTATGTTGGGAGGAAAAAAAAGTGGCTCATTGGTGGCTAAAAGCTGATCTCTTTTCTGCTTCTTTGTTTGGTAAAATGGCTCTTATTTGCTTCATGGATTCTGAGCTCCAGGAGGTGCCCCCTTTCATCTCCTTATTGAATCTGATTATTTATTAGACATGGCCACTTTTATTCCTTCGTCTGTTGTTTCCTGCAGACCTACATGTTGCATTTGCACTAGGAAATGGATGCTAAATTGCTTTTATGACTGTAGCTGGATGCTTGCATGTCTGAAGGATGTTTACACATTATACTATATTTACAAAACAAATGCAGGTATATATCCCTGAATGAATAGATGAGATAAGCATATAAGCTTAAATGAGGAAAAAAGATGAAAAGAAGTCCGAGGAAGTAGAATTTGTCCTATGTCCCTATGAAACTTAAGGAGGTATCTTTATATTGGATTATTAGTGACAAAATGTCAGAATGATACATTTCCTATGCAGTATGTAATATTTCCATATATTATTGATAACAAATCCAAATTCAGTCCAGTCTCTATCAGTTCAGTGCTTAAAGCTTTGAGTCACATTTTATGAATCTATGCTAAACAAATTCTTATTGTAGAAAAAGGTTTTTATATCATAACTGATGGACACTATGGTGGATAGTTCCATAAAATCTAGATACAAGAAATTACCTTTTTATATATATATAATTATATATATAATTGCTGAAGTGATATATATGAATGTGTGTGTGTACTGATATATAAATAGTAAATTTATCTCAGACTCTATTACATTGAGTGAACAATGAATTATTAGTTATTCTTGTAATAGGATCCATTCTGACTTAATCTGATTATTGTAATGCCTAATTCTTATAAGATCAAGAAGAAATACAATTCAATTGCTATATATTTGTAATGAAACTTTGCTTTATAGTCTGATCATGAAAATATCCAAAATAATGATTTTTAAATGTATTGTTTTTAATCATATAATTAAACTGCATATGTTTGCTGCTCAGTCTTTTATGATTATGTAGCTAGATTCCTCAGGAAAAACATAATCTGCATAGTTGAACTCAACAAACTGCTGACAACTAATGCAATTTAAAATATATTTATTGTTAGCATTTTACAATAATGAAGAATCAGTCAAAATGATGGTGTTAATCTTGCTATAATATCTTTTGATGGGCACTACAATGTATAAGTGGAGTTAGAGATAGTTGTTTCCTAGAAGATGGAAAGTCTCTGAACTTAAACAATGAATGGTGCAAGACTATGTAGATACAATTTTTGGTTTTGTGGATAAGATGCTTGGATATTCAGCATAAATGAAATGAATGGAAAACCATTAATTGCATTATAACATTGCATTGTACTTTAATTGAAGACAAAACAAAATGCTGAATGATTGGGAATAGGAATGAAATGAAATACATCCAAAATTGTGATGTGAATCAAAGAGCGCATTTTGCTCCTATTGGATTTTGGGGAAGAACAGACATAATGAAGTCCTGTTAACCTATCATAAGTAATAGGCTTTAGCAGATGAATACAGTGGACATAGTAAAGTGGTTTGGCTTGCTTAAAGTGGCATCAGAAAAAGAATTATCTTCTGGAGTTTCTTAGAGTGCTTTGGAGCACTTTATAGTTCTTGCAAGGTAAAAATATTTAAATAAATGGTTATGCTTAAGTGTGCCAAAATCTCTCACTGTTCAGTGAAGAGGAAAAAAGAATCTCTCACCACCTCATTTACCTGTTAAAGCAAATTAATCCTACTTCTATTCCCAGGCCTTATCCAGCAAAATTTCAGTAAGACTTTTTAATTAAAAAAAGAGCTGGAATTTACTTTTCACCTTCACCTAAAAGTGAATTTTTAAAAAAATGATATGGATGTATTGCTCAGGCAATACCTAACTGGTAGCTTAAAAACAGAAGAAAGAAAACAGTGATTTTAGAAATAGGCAATAGAATGGCAGAGTTAACATGAACATATAAGGAATACAAAGTTGGCCATGACAAAAGGTGAATATTTGCTTTATTTAATCCATAACAAACTGTCGGTCAACATTTTTTCATACAAAATTATCTTTCCCATACAGATGCCCATTATGTAACTTGTAGGATTCAAGAATGTTCAGAGACCACCAGGAATGGACCTTTTTTGCACTCTATTGATACAAGTTCCCTTGTTGTCCAGGATGAATATATCTTTATTCAGGTATGTCTACTCATCTTGGCATATTTTTATGAGATAATTGCCTCCCAGTTATCAAAATGGTACCTAACTAGGAAATAATTTAATACTATGAGGAAATCCTCTTTGTTAAAGAATCAAAAATATTGATCATGTTTTCAAAACAAAACAAACCTTCATTGACAAAAAGTGATAAGAGCACAGTTGTTTTTCCTGTTTTTAATAAAGGAACATCTACTATATTCTCAAAATGCTTATCTTAATATAGAGAACTAAATTATCTATATCTCAATACATCTAATATTTTATTTCCCTGTTTTTATTTGTATTGATAATTCATGGCAAAATGAATGTGGTACATGACTATTGTTGGTTTTCCCTTTCTCCCTGTTGAAATTTTTTTTTTGTTAGATCCATGTTTTCTTTATTTGTGGGTAATGTAATGATAAGCCTCTTAAATTATGCCAGGTTGGGTTAAAAACATACACTAGAATTCTGTTTTATTGTTGTAGGATATATTAACAGAATCTGAAAAGCCTGACAGGATTTCCCCTGCTTCTTCTTAGACTGAAAAGAATTCAGGGAGGTTATCTTTGAGTATCTTTCTGACCTCTTTTTCTTATTCAGGGATTAGCTGATGTTTATTTAATTGCTGTTTCATTCCTTTTTGAAGGTTATGGCAATACTCCCCTGTTAACTGTCCAAACAATATAAATAGATATTTATGGAAATTGTATTGTTCATTAATTATTAAATATAAAATATCAAGCTAATAGAATATTAAATATAAAGGATGTCCATCTTTACATTTATAAAAATGGACATTCAGTGACTATTCAATTGATATACTGTCTTTAGATATGGGGAGAGCAGGAGCGTACAGGTTACATGTTCCCTAATTATAGGCTGTAGTATAATTATAACATAAAATATGTGTGAGGAAAAAATAAAAGTCAGGAAATGAAATAAAATGTATCCAGTTTTTTTTAATGATTTTATAAGTAGGAATATTCAAAATCATTTTTTTCTCAATTAGGCACTAATCTAGCAATAGCAATAGCACTTAGATTTATTTCCCACTTCATAGTGCTTTACAGCACTCTCTAAGCAGTTTACAGATTCAGCATATTTCCCCCCAAAATCCTTATTTTACCAACCTTGGAAGAAGGGAAGGCTGATTCAACCTTGGGCCAATCAGGATCAAACTCCTAGCTGTGGACAGAGTTAGCCTGCAATACTATGGTCTAATATATATATTATAACATAGTATTTCAGGCTAAATCTGTAT
>JANHFT010001976.1:102199-114049 GCA_032467955.1 Pseudoxenodon macrops | reverse complement strand
CAGCCTAACTCTGTCTGCAGTCATAGATTAGAAACTGTGGTGACACAGTGTTTATAGTGCAGTTTGGCTCCAGAACATGTTGAATTGATTTCTGCTCCAAAAGATTTATTTTCAGGAAACAATTGAACTATTTTTCAAATGGCCCTCTTCCAGAAGAAACTGAATATTATTTCATGGGCAGACTGGAATTCATTTGCTGATACATCCTCACTTATGGAAATTCACTGCCTGATATTAGCTTCTCTCTTGAATACATCCAACTTCACAGCTTTCTAATGGTAGGAAATATGAATTTCCTATGTAAGTTGCTATGAATTTCTGAAGAATTCTGGAGAAAAGACTAACCAATGGATGTAACATAAATGTTGTGATTTACACTGGTAAAAATAAAGATTTGTTCAAATGTTTCAACATACATATAAAAGAGTCCCTGTAGCCAAATGGATAGCAAATAAATTTAATAATAAATATTTTAAGGCAAAATACAAATGTAATCTCTTTTTCACAATAGCTATATTTAATGCATCAGTGTCCTTAAATTATAACCTTTTGAATGCTATCAAAAACATAATCCATTATATATATTCTTCACTCATTTCTAACTCAACGTAAAACATTGGTGTTCATCCAGTTGCTGAACTACAGATGTCAGAGTTTTTCAGTATTGGTCATCCTGGCCCTTGATCAATTTGTTTATGGAGTGTATGGGTGTTTATTTGCAGTGATCTTATGAATTTGCCTAGTACTTCTTTCTGGAAATAGAAAGCTAGGATCGAGGAGAATACGGCAGAAGCAATTCAACAAAGAATTCTAGAACTTTTTCTCACACTTAGAACACATGATTGTCTAAAGCAGCCTTCTCCATTATGTTGATCCCCTTCATATGTTGAACTTCAACTACTGTAAACCCGGTCATAATTTCTAGATGATAGGTGAAACTTTCTAAAGATAGATCCTATTTTTCATTCTGAAGTTAAGCAACAAATATCAGACACTTTGCACCAGATTGACAGGATAATCATTCATTTGCGCTGGTTGGGCAAAATGCTTGGGGCTCAAAAATCATTGCTGCTATTTTAAAAAAAGCAATGCATCAAAGTTTTGTACAATTGTTTTTCAGTTACTGTTACATAATATTTTTGTATCTGTTGTTTGGAATATTAAAGTTCAGATTAAGATTTTAAAATTTGCAAAACTCAGACAATTTACTCACCTTTCTATGCCAAGAAAGGCCTGTATGTTATCCCCTTGCTTGTATGGTTCATGAGAAAAGTAAAGGCTATATTCAACCAGAACATCAGTTTTATTTGAATCAGAGTAATCTTGGAATGTCAGTGTAGGTTCTGTAGAAGAGTCCACATACCTGCAAACAGTAGATTCCTTGGTGATCAAAGGCATCTACAAGAACAGAGGAAGATAATCCACAGCCCTGCAGA
Organism: Pseudoxenodon macrops; assembly: GCA_032467955.1. Classification (NCBI taxonomy): domain Eukaryota; kingdom Metazoa; phylum Chordata; class Lepidosauria; order Squamata; family Pseudoxenodontidae; genus Pseudoxenodon; species Pseudoxenodon macrops. The sequence continues at coordinate 112,613 of JANHFT010001976.1, read as the reverse complement.
TATTGTTGAACTTAATTCCTGTCAAATCTATCCAGCATAACTAAAAGGCAGAGTTTATGGGATGTGTCATCCAAAAATATCTGGAGGGCCATAGATTTCCCCTCTGTATTAGACTATAAGAATCCAAGTAGCACATGATGAGAACAGATTACATTAAAGCATCAATGCTTCTAATACACAAATTGTCAACTCACAGTTTTATATAGTCATAGTGTCTGCAGTTCCCATGCAACTTTTAAGAAATATTCATGTCTTGATGCAGCTTTTGGATGCCTGTAAAAATTTATCTGAGTTTTTCAGATCCCTCTTGATCCCTCTTTTTTCCAGTAATACTATCAGGGTTTCTTTATATCTCCCAGCAATCTTTCTACAAAAAGAATAGTATGCACATGATATATGTAAGTATTAAACTACTAAATGAATAGATATGTGTATGTGTGTATTTACTTTGCTGTGATTCTGACCAGTCAGATGTAACAAAAAGACATAGCATAGAAACCATAAAAATAGTTTACAATTTTAAATTCAGAAGAATGTTTTCCTTTGTAAAGCTGTGGCAGCTGAAGGCGATCATGCAGCTCTTCTGGAGAAACTCACCATAGAAGAGTTTAAACTCATTGCAAGCAAGTTTGAGGGTAGGGTGCACATTACTGTAGAAAGGATAACAAAGGAGCATGTGGGGTAGAATCATAGATTCTTTCAGCTCATGGGGAAAGCTTTGCACTTTAAAAGATATATTGTTATAACTTCAGTTCAATATTCAGAGGGCAATATGTTAAAGCAAACTAAGAAACAGTTTTTGTTAGTTAATATTGAATAGTTAATTAGTTGGTCTGAAGAGTTTCCTGTGTATAGTCTAGCAATATAGATCTCCTAGTTTGTCCTTAGAGGGGGTATCAAACACTTGCTATCAGATTGCAGCTCTACTAGAGCTGTACATTAGAAGCCTCCCTGACATGATCATTCTGGATGTTGGTTTTCCAGAAAGAAGTAGCAATAACTAGAAGGATCGTGATGGTCAAGGGTTTTATCATAGCTTAAATCAGACATAGAGTCAGCATATGCAGACCCTAGATTCTAATGGGATAATGCCAGCTTCTAAATAAAGCATTGTATTCCAGATAAAGCAAGATATTTTAAATAACACTTTTATGAATCTGGACTAAAAAATTATTATTACCGGTAAATACTCTTTGAAACAGTCATCTCCCTGGCATTTAGCTGGTCTCACTTCACTGGGCTTTATGGAGGCAGTTAAAAGGACAGAATGAATAAAGTTAAATTTTGGAGATTCACAGAATTTTGTAGTACCAGATGTATTCTTGTCTGCTTTCCTTTAGAATGAAAGAAGCCTAGTATGCCCCTGGCGTTCTTGCTGACCCTGTCAGAAATAGATTTTAATTTATCCGTGCCAAATTCCAGGATTTAGTAGTGTGGGATTCTGCTTTGGTAAATATGATGACAGACTTCGCATAAATATTAAGAACAAGAAAGACCAGCATGCAGCCTTTTTTCACTCCTTTCTAAAAGGAAATATCAGTAGAGACGTGGCAAGTACTTGACTCTTTGTGCAAATTCCTAATTAAGCAAAATAGCCTTTGAATGATGAATGAATGAATCAACTTTTATCAAACTTATATTTAATTAATAGAAAGATGGGGTATTTGGGGTCTTGCCATTTTCCTTCATTGGCCTTAATTGTCATTTTCAGTTATGAGGAAGTTAATATCTTTATTTAGGTTACCAAAACACCAAGGGTTTTGTTGTCTCTTGATCAGTTCAGCTCTTGATCCTAAAGATAGGTCTTAAAGTTCCCTATACAATCCAAAGCAGCCGGTTTTAGATACAGATTTAAGGCCTATGTAAAGATTGAGCAATTAAAAGGTTAAAAAAAAAAGTTTGTTTTGAATACCTTATGTGTATTGAGTTGAAATCACTGTCTCTGAGAGAGAGAGAGACAGAGAGAGAGAGAGAGAGGCTTTACTTCTTTTTGTGCCCTTTCGGCTGCTAATTTTCCTTTCATATTCCAGGTGCCTAAAGCATGGAAGATGATCCCAAGATATTTAAAGGTCTTGGACTATTCTATGTAACTTCCAATAATCTCTCATCTACTGTACATCTCTTTGAAAAGACATGATCTTTATTTTTCCATAATTTATGGTTAGGCTTTCCTCAACATAATAAAAGGAAATATTTGAAGCCCTCTTATAAATCTACCCAACCTGTCAAAAAGACTGCCATATCATCAGTTACAGAAACCTGACTATAAGTCAAGTTTCTTATGGTCAGCATACAAGGATAAAACTCTTTATTGGTTAAGGATTGTGCCACAAAGTTAATATAAATATTGAACAGGAAGAAAGCAAATATGCAGTCAAGCTTGACCCTTTTTTTGGCAGGAATATGATCAAACAAATCTTTGAGATGATTATTATATTTAAGAGACCTGAGGAATGCAAAATAGATTTAGATGAAATTGAACTAATTTATTTCTCCAAAATAAGACCACCGAATTTTTCTCAGTAAAGCCACTTACCGTAGGTAGCTTCAAATATACAGTCTGGAAGACTTTCTGGGCATATGCTTCAAGGAAACTCCTTGAAGGAAGTTGCAAAGCTGTGATATGCACCAGAGATTCTGGTCCTGACACTGTCACAGAATGTGCAGACAAATTAGGCATCTCAAACATGGGCCAGCAATAAAGTGACGTAAAGCAAGAGGACCACATTTGCTTTGTGATACAGCTTTATGGACAAACTTAATTCAAGGCTTCATTCACACAAATTATCAGGTTGGCACTATAACATACAGTATAATGTACGTAGGGATGCTATTATGCCTTAATTTAATTAGAAACAATATCCACTTATCAATGTAGGATTCTTGTCACTTCTTCCATAACATACCTCTGGGAATTAAATGACATTTTTAAGTCCATGAAAATATAAAGAGGATCCTGGGGCACTAGAAAATTTGTTAACTGAGTGATACAGTAAAATTTGATATTAGTCTATATCTTCCTTCCCTCCCCCCTCTCTCTTTCTCTCTTTCTCTCTCTCATTAATACACCCAGTTCTTCCATCACAATATTATTTTGTTCTATCCAATTTGAAGTTTTTCAAAGTGATTCCTTATAGAAAAGTTTGCTTGTAATCCTTAGCAGACTGATCGTTGACCATAGTCAGATTCAACTCTTTTCTTGTAAATAAATAAAGTGATTGAGCATTCCAAATCTTTGAAGTTCCATAGTTCTCTAGCTGTCAACTGATCAATCAATTGTATTTACACAGTAAATAAAGTAAGTCCTGGTACCTACAAGATTATTTTCAACTGAAACGTTTCACAATGAATCAAATCACATCATTTCACATAAATCAGCCATTTAATTCCAAAGTCCATATTGGAGATAGAGTACATTACAAATGAGTGACCTATCAGTTTAGCTAATTTTGGATATATAGATATAATGTAATCCTTTTTAAGGAAAAAAAGATCCATGGTCAATCAGATTTACTCCCAGGATACTGTGTGTAATTTTCCACAATACCAGTTGATAATGATATTGACATTCAGTAGATAATATTTAGGTAGTTTAAATAGGAATGCTTCTGGTTTATAATATTTAACTATGCTGTTGAATCAAACTCTCTCTCCTTGATGAAATACTTCTTTCTCAGGATATAAAATGAAACCCCACAAGTATGCAATTAATGAATGTTTAGCTCTCCCAAAAATGTTGTTTCCACTCCATTCACCACCCACCAAGTTATGCAAAAGTAGATCTTAGCTAAAGTTACACATATTTACTTTGAAGAATTGAGGACAGAGCAGTCAATGAGATCCTGGATTAGATCAGAGAACGTTCGTGAATGTGAGGGAATAATGAAAAATCTTGACATTGTTGGACCAAAATCAGGTGAAAATCCAATCCAAATAAAGTAGGGAATGGACCACAGAGATGTAAATTGTTTTTGCTTAAATAACCTGGAGGATATTAAATACTGAAATGTCAAACATTCTCACTTTTTTCTTTGACAATTTGTGACTTTATGCATTCACTTTTTCACTGTAAAACATGGTTTGCAGGGACACTGATGTTTACAATTAAAGGTTATGATTATGACATCTATCTTAGAATTTGTAAGTTCTTCTGAGTGTCACAAATACCTAATGTTTAAATGTTTCTCTATGTTTTAAATATCAGCTATTTCTTGAATAGAAGTGGGATTGGCTTCTGCATGTGGCTGCACTCCTGTTTTAATGTACACCATCATACAAAAACAGGTGTAATGTGGGTGTAATAAATTATTATTATTTGGAATCTGGTCCAAAAACATTATTTTAATTTTTTGTCGTTCCTGAAACATACAATAAGAAAAGTAAATGAGGGCTGTGGAATGAAGAATTTTTGCCTTGTTGATTGTTTATGCTGTCTGTTACTCTACCTTTCTTGTCTCTTTCACCACCCATTATCTACATACTACTAAAACTACTAATCCTATAACTTTTAACTGGATGAAACAATGCATTACATGACAACAAATTTTGAACCAAGGTACCCCAAATGAGCTAACTTACATAATGCATCCAAAATTCAAGACCCATGACTCTTAAGGAAATGAAATTTGGGAAATTATGGCTGTTTCAGTATTCCTGGGCTGCTGCAGCCACATGTTAATCATTTTGAACATTCTATGATGGTTTCCCAGCCACTCCTGCAATCCCTTGCTTTCTCTTCCATTCAGCAGCAACCACTTACTGTACCTGCCTGCTGGAAAGGAAAGGGAAAAGAAAGGGATATTAGCCACTGATGAAGCCTACTGGAATTTGTTATCACAATATATAGATATCTACCCTTTATCATGAGTCATGATTTCTAAAGACAGCCTTAAAAAGATCAAATCAATAAAGTCTGACCCAACTGCTTCCCCATTTAGCTTTAAGAAATGAATATAGGCTCCTTCATTTCAGTTAACCTTGTGCATATGTTGGGTCAGCATTATAGATCAGACCAATGATGTTCATCTGTATTAACTATAATATATTTAGATACAAAATAGAAATTATGTGGACCATACATAAATATTGTAAAACTTTCTTAAATTTATTTAATACAGTTGAACATCTTCACCCTAATATAAAATTTTGTATTGTCTCAGTACATGTGCTTATATGTGTCCTCATATATATAGCTTAACTCAGAGCTATTATGTTTTAATATAAATTGAACCGCTCATTTATTTTTAACTTCTTCCTCCTTAGTGCCAATTGACTTTTATCTTTGTGATCAATGCTGACAAGGTATCTCTGGCAGCACTGCAGGGGTCAGCTCCCTGAGATTTTTATTGAACCAATCATTAAAAGCTTATAATGAAAGTAATAGAATGAATACATTTCTGGGATGAACATGATGTCAGCCATTTTATTGGCAAATAATGACTGACAACGTTGATCTACATATTATGGAAAGAGGGAAATGCATTACTCCTTTTCTCTAAATTCCAACGAGACTTGAGATTATGCAAACAGAAGCTTATTTTTTTAAAAGCAAAGATACTTTAAAGATATATGAACAATATTCAAACAGGTATTCACTTATTTGCTTTTCTGCAAATTCCCCAGTCTCTATCACTGTTTGTTCTGAACTAAGCCAAGTATTATTGGATTTGGTACCTGAAGCAAAACATCTGCTGGCAAAAATGTGTTAAGTCCTTCTGCTTCTGGGGGCTTTTATTTCTGCTATTTTTTTATACTCTGTCTTTCTTTTACTATCTTCTTCTCCTTCTATTTTGCTTGATAGAGAGAAAATGTATGCATAAAGTGATATAAGACTACCTAAAAAGCCTACATTGTTCTCTTCCTGACATTCTTCATAAAAATGATTAAATGTAAACAGCTTTCTGCATTAAAAAAACAGATGTAATTTTTTTTGTAGGTGCTGCAGTGAAAGTTTCATTTCTGATTTCTTTCTATGGCTGTGTAGAATTGTTTAGGGCAGGAGTAACCACTGTGAAGAAAAGATAAGAATGTTGCTTAATTAGTCAATGGGCACATAAGAAGCTTGCTTATTAAATAACATTACTGGTACTCCTTGAATTATAACCACAATTAAATCCAGAATTTTTATTGCTCGGTGAGAAAGTCATAAACCGAGGTGCCATTGCCTACATTGTTAATATTAACTGAGAATCACAGATTGTTTAAATGAATACCACCTCAATCTTAGCCACTTTGGGCTTTGTCCTCAGTAAGGTAAGTTGCTTCTAACTCCTTCCACCTTGGGCAGGGTGGTCAAAAATGCAGAGATGGGAGAAAATAGGTGTCTTGGAGAGAATTGGAGTCCTTTTATCTTATTGACAAACTATGTAGCTTTGGGGTTGCTTGCCGTGTTCTGGCAGTTGCTGTCTATCCCAGTTCCAGGTGCATTTATCATCACCACCCTGCCCTTGGATACTCCTGCCACCCAGCTGATCATCACCATATTTTTGCTTCTATTGCCTGTGAGGTATCTCCTTTGCTACTTTCGCCTTTTTTTTAAATACTAAAATACCAAGAGCTTTTTGCAAAGGGGCTTTTGGAGTGCTGCAGCTTTTCTTTTATTTCTTTTCTTTTTTTGCAGTGCAAAACCAATCTCAGTCTGGCACTGTAGTAAGATCAGGTAGGCCTCATCCACAGTGGGAGCAAGAAGATGGTGGCAGGGAGACAAAGGGGAATAATGGGAGCAGGAGATAGTTGGGTGGGAGAGTTGAAGCACCTTTGAGGTGGCCATAAGTGCAGGCAGATTGCCAAACACCTAAATTTTGATCATAGGGGCTCTGCAATGGTCATAACTTCAGACCCAGCTCGTAAGTCCCTTCATTCAGAACCACTGTAACTCCAAATGGTCATTGAATAATTATTATACGTCAAGGACTACCTGGAATTTCTCAATCAGAATCATGTTTGAGGTTTATTGCATTTTATTGATTACATGATCCCATCTCAAAATACATAAATTCTAGTTTCATCAATAGCACTCCCTTTAAAGAAGTAGCACACAACCAAAGGTCACAAAGGCCAAATCTGCATCCCAAAGCCTGGAGTTTGACTTCTAAATATGATTTTGAATTGTAGTTAACTTGTGAATTTAATATATATGAAATTTCATTTAAATATATGTGAAATGGAATAGAATTTAAATTTGTCCTATTCCAAGCAGGACACAGCTAAATTCTTGAATATATTTTTTTACCTTCAAAACAGTTGTGCACATATTTAGGTTTTTGCTGCTAAACGGGTTCTAGCAGAAGTACATTTCTCCCTGTCCCCCTACTGCTTAAAGTGAGTTATTCCATTAAGAATCAGCATGAATTATATACTCTAAATACACTTGAAAACTGAATTAAATATTCGAACTACTTCACCAGTTTTGGCTCACATCATAATTGTCATATAAATCACTCAACCCTATTGAAGTATTCTTCAGTTTTGGATACATCCTTGATGATTCATGTGACTCTCCTTGAGATATTCTTCTCGGTTTATTCTGTCTAAACTGTACTGTTCCTTTAAATATTGTTAAAGTAATTATAAAGGAGAGTATGATGTTTGTGTTTGATTTTATATTAATTAGGAAGGGTTCATTTTTATGAACAATAAAGTACAAAATAAACACGGCATGATATGGAGATGGACAAGAGAAATGGGGGAGTGTGTGTGGGAGGGAACAAGAGAGATGACAAATGCAATTTGAAAAAATAAGGGATGTCAATTGGCCAAATTCCCAATTAAACTCATTAAATGGAATGTCAATAGTCACCCCACCCCCCATCCTTATAGATTAATGAGCCCATCAGTAAGCAGAGGGAAAGAAAGAGAAAACACAAACCCAGCTAATTTTGGGTTAAGCATGATGAATGAGCACAGGGGAAATAATTAAATGACATTAATCAAATATGAAATAAAGGGTAGGGGGCTGGGAGCTGCAATAATATCCAGGATTCAGTGTAGGCAAGTTTGCTTATAGGAAAACTTCATTAAAATAAATTAAAAGTGATTCTTCCCAACTCCATTACTAACCAGAGAGCTTTAATGAAGTTTTTGATAATTTCCTATGATATATATTTCCATGGAGGTCAATCATGCAAAGGCTACTTTATTTCCTTGCTGAGACAAGCACCAAATTGGCCCTATCAGCTAAAGCTTTATTTTACTCCCTGGATGAAACTCCTGGCTAAGTCCATAGTTGACTTGGTCGGGTTTTTCTCCCCTGAATCTTAAGAATGATTCTCATGCTTTATAATCATTTAGATATTTTGCTACCTACAAGGATAAGATGCAATATGTTACTGTAAAATTGGTTGGAAATAGAGAAATAATTACAGCTTTGTAAATTATTTATTTATTTATTTATTTGTCAAACACCTATTAGATAATATATATACTGTAAGTCTAAACACGATTTGAATACATGAGATGAATGCCAATAAAAGAGAACATTAGGATAGGAATGGTAGGCACGCTGGTGCTCTTATGCACGCCCCTTTCAGGAATGGGGTGAGGTCAACAGTAGACAGTCCAAGGTTAACATTTTGGGAATGTGGGCATGAAACCACAGAGTCAAGTAGTGCATTCCAGGCATTGACCACTCTGTTGCTGAAGTTGTATTTTCTGTAATTGAGTTTGGAGCAATTCACTTTAAGTTTGTATCTATTGTGTGCTCATGTATTGTTGTGATTGAAGCTGACATTGTAACAGATAATTTTATGAACTATGCTTAGGTCATACCGAAGGTGGCGTTGTCTAAACCCAGAATTTATGGTCTGGTGGCATAAGGTATTCTGTTGCATGCAGAGTGGAGGAGTCTTCTAGTGAAATATCTCTGGACACACTCAATTGTATTAATGTCCTGTATGCAGTGCGGATTTCAGACAAATCAGCTGTATTCAAGATTTGGTCTAGCAAATGTTTTGTATGCTCTGGTTAGTAGTGTAATATTACCAGAGAAGAAGCTACGCAAGATTAGGTTTACAACTCGTAATGTCTTTTTGGCGATGTTGTTACAGTGAGCTTTGGCACTTAGATCATTAGATATGAGTACTCCAAGGTCCTTGACAGATGGTGAGGTCTTCTCCTGCCTCAGGCATGAAAACCGACTGGGCGACTTTGGGCCAATCACCAGGATATGGTGAATTCTAGTCCTGTCTTCAGCCATGAAGACTGGTTGACTTTGATCCAGTCACCCTTTCTTGTCCCCAGGATGAAGACAAGGGCAAGACTACTTCTGACAAAACCTTGCCAAGAAAGATAAAGCATTCGCCAGGAGCCAAGAATGACTCAAAGGCAATGATACAATAAAAGCCAGAAACAGAGTAAATAGAATAGAACTTCAAGGAGTATTTAACAGTCTCCTTTTTTTCTATTTCATTTTATTTACAAAAAAACCCCACTTAATTTCTTTCTTTCAAAGCAGCTAGGCCTTTGGGTTAAAGTGGCTCGGTCTCCCTTCGTGTTATTTGAGGCATTAGAATCCTTTTTCAACTCTTTGGACAGATGCCACCTTGCTTGTCAAATTCAGGATGAAACAAATCCTGTGCAAAATAAAACCCATTTATCCACAAGTGGGCCATACTTTCTCCGCTTTTCTCCTGATAAAATCTCTATGGATTTAACGTCAGACTTACAGCCAGGTTACCCATTATTTTATTGGCGAGATTTATATCCTGGTGGTTTTTTTTCTCTCGAGGAGCTTATAGGACACGTCTGCTTAATTTTATCCTCCACAATAAGAATCCTCTGAGATAGAACAAGCTTAGAGATAAGTAAGTCCCCAAATCCTCCGGTGACTCCTCTTGCCCAAGGTGGATTAGGACTTGGTTCTACCCAACCCTTATCCAAAACCTTGTCTACTCCATCACATTACCTCTTACCAACACATCACAACAGTAGCTCCAACAACAGAGCCCCAAGATCATATAGAGACCAATGGATCTGAAGAGATGGTTGAGTTTGATCATGGATTCAACTGCACAGCTCTATGAAGAAATCATTAGCGTCTTGATTTCATTTCTCCCAGGTCATTGACTGCGATATGTTATGACTTTAGACCATAGATCATAGAATCATAGGGCTGGAAGGGAGCACGGAGGTCTTCTTCTAGTCCAACCCCCTGCTCAAGGCAGGAGACCTTATGCTATCATAGTCAAATGGTTGCCTAATCTAAGGTTGCCCTGCCAAAAAAGCCAACACCGTTCTAGGCTGCATCAACAGAGGGATAGAATCAAGATCGCATGAAGTGTTAATACCACTTTATAAGGCCTTGGTAAGGTCACACTTGGAATCCTGCATCCAGTTTTGGTCGCCACGATGTAAAAAAGACATTGAGAAAGAGTGCAGAGAACAAAGAGAATGAGGGGACTGGAGGCTACAACATATG
>JANHFT010001976.1:82820-97006 GCA_032467955.1 Pseudoxenodon macrops | reverse complement strand
GTAGGTAGTAAGCCGCTGGTTCGGGTCCATGGACACTGCCATCTTTTTATTTTTTGGGGGAGGGATTTTTTCCTGTTTTTTTTCTTCTGCGCATGCACAGAAGCTGAGTTTCCGGCACTGCGCATGCATTGCTATCTTGTTTTCAGCCACTTTGGGGGGGGATATATTTTGTAACTTTTTTGTACTGCACATGTGCACACATGCAATGTGTGCGCGTGCCCACGAGGTACGTTCACGAAGCGCGGGAGGCAGCGAACCGGCAGCGAGGTAAGTTAGAACCCACCGTGACATGATTGTTTTATTCCTCCACAGTAGGAATTTTATCCCTATAGGGAACATTGAACAAAAGGTCACATTTGCAAATTGAGTGGAGAAGTAAGGGAATAAAGCTTCCTACAGGCTTTACCCTGTAGTAATCCAAGTCTTCTCCTAGATTTGCTATTTTGCAAGGTCTTTCCTTTGTATAAGATTAGAATAGTGCAGAATGGGGGGGGTTAGGGCATAAAAATCTCTCAGGACAACTGAAGAGAAGGGGGTTTCTGATAAAATGTAGGACTTTATATTTCTCTCTCTCTTGCCTTTGGGGAAAAAATGTCCTGATTTATAATGTAGCACTCACTGAAGAAAATAGGACTGTGATTTATCCTGGAAATGCAGGATTGGTGCTCAAGTCTTCAGACAGATTTTGTTCTTGTATCTACTGCTAGTTCAAGACAAAACAATTCAAGACAAGACAATTTACTCCTACATGTCTTTATTAAAAGTGTGGCTCATTGCAGCTTTAATGATAAAATGTTTGTAGTCCAAAAAACTTGGCTCTGAAAGAGAATCTTTTTTCACTCCTTCTGTGAAAGGTAGCATTATGGAAAGCCTCAATGGCACTTTTGAATGACAGCTTATCTATAGACATGTGCAACTTGCTTAGAGATAATAATATGATGGCTGAGGGTATCATTGATGCTACAGTAGTACAACAGGCTGAATTTTTGAGAAAGAAAAAAAAACCCTTATCTGCACAGATATTTTTTTGGTGCTTTATTGGAAATCTTAAAAAGCAGAAAAGGTTTGATATAATAGAGAACGTTGCTTTATTGTATTTTCAAAAAACATGCATCCTTCTTAAAGTAAGTACTACAGAATGAAAAATGTGCTTGGAATATTTAGGTTGAATGCTCCGTTGAAAGGTAACATTATGGAGAGTCTCAGTGGCACTTTTGATTGACAGCTTATCTATAGATATGTGCAACTTGTCCATTAGCAATAAAAGGTGTGGCTGTTTGTTTTGAACCAAGTTAGGGAAGGATGAGTTTAAACAATCAGAAACAACTGCCCTGGATTCATTTCTCTGGCTTTCCCCAACCCGATTCCCTGACTTATGCTGGGATTAAAATTTTCAGAATTGTTAGGAGACATGGTCTCATCAAGTACTATGTTGTGAACCCAAGTGATCTGGAGGACATTAGGCTGGAGCAGTCTGATTTCTCATTATTACTTTTTCTTTTCAGAGAAGATCTGTTTTTCTACCTTGTTCTCAGGACCTTTAAATTTCCTTAGTAATGTTTTAGATGGAGTGTTAAATTTGACCTTATTTTATTGCTAAAATAAGAGGGAAGTTGCTGATCTTGGGTTACTTGTTTATTCATCTTTCTTCAACTTTTCTGGCTGTTCCTTCCTCCTGATTTGAAAAAGCTTCATTGGGTGAATTAGTGATAATCTAAAATATGAGAAGCCAGGAAGATTGCAGAGCATCAGAGAGATGATTTCACTGTGAAAATAGGATCGTTAATACGTAACAACAGAAATGCAGAAATGCTGTAATTCATTTCTGAATTTTTTTTCTTTCAATTTAATGAAAATAATCATTAGCTGAAGGAAAGCATTCAGAAATATATAAATATTTTGTCACATAATTAGATTTTACTGTATTTTATTTCAAACAAAATTTAGAACATAAGAGTTTTATATTTAGAATAATCCCCCCTGCAAAATTTCATGAAGCCAATATCTAAAAAGATCTTCAGTATAAGTAAACAAATTTATGAAATAAAATCTGATTTTGATATTCCTTTTCTAGATTATGGATTCTTCTTCATTCCCTTAAAACAATGACTTTTCAGGGCTGTTCAGGCAAAATCCAATCATTGCATTCCATTAGGTGTTGTTGCTTTTTAAACTAGATAATTGAAAACAGTCACTTAAAAATTCCTATAAGCGAACTGTGAAAATAGTTGTCAGTTTTCATGCTGATGTAAGTCCTCAAAGTTTCGTAACTTTTGGAAACCTTTTTGTTGTTTGTTTATTTTTGGTAGGAAAACTCATTTTCTTCTATTTGCTAATGATATTGAGGTAATTTATCATTTACCTGCTTGTTTATTTTATAAAATGAAGAAATTATAATAGAAAACCACATGAAAGAAGCAGGGAAGATAAAAACTGTTCTTCCAGGATCAGGACCGGTTAAATTGCATACAATTGAAACCAGCTTGCAGAATTTCCATCGAATGCTGACTGGCATAAAAATTACTAACTTGGCCTAGCAAAGTGGTGACTCTAAGGTTTTTCTGAAACGGTGTAAGGGTCACTTTGTATTTCTTTCTTTTTCTTTTTCTATTTTTTACATAGGCCAAGCTTTACAGTTGACTGTAGGAAGAGAGTTTGCACTGTTCGTACTATTTTGCATTATTCCAAGTAGTATTGAGGCTTTAAAGCAAGGGTGGGGAACAATGGGCCTTTTATGATTTGTGGACTGCAACTCCCAAAATTCCTGAGCCAGCCATGCCATCTTTCCCCACCTCTGTTCTAAAGGAATAAAGTGCTTCAGTTTTCTAGTTTCATTCATGGTATGACCTAGAGATGAGGAAGATTGGAAGAATAGAAAAGGGAAAATATTTATAGTCAATAGGCACAAAATAGCTATAGCCCTAAAACAATACATAAAAGTAAACTGAAATAAAGCAAGAATGATAGATTCTGCTGGTTAAAAATATATTCTTACACATATAAGAAGTAAAGTGAAATATAATAAAGCAAAACAGAATAGAGGACATTCTAAGCCTTCCAATAGTAATTGCTGCAAATAAGCTTAGAGACAGCATTTGTAACAGCAGAGTTCCAATCTGAGAGCAGAAAATAAACCTTCACTGAAGGTTCAGTTTCTACTAGGAGTTGGTATAGACATACCAGTATGTAGGTTCTTGAAGAAAGGACTAGGAAGAAATATGTGTACAAGGTTTCAGATTCATTCTGGCCACATGGGCAATTTCTCTTATTGAATGGGGTTTTATGAAATCTTCTATCCAATACTATGGAGGGTAGAATATTAAAGTAGGTCAAAAATAAGCCTCTACAATATGCTGAGCAAATCAGATTAAACAGATTCTTAACAGGTCTTAAAGGTTTTCCAGAAGTAACCCACCCTTATGGATTGTCTATAATGTTCAAGTCTTTCTGACATGCAATATTGAACAATCTTTAGCAAATCTCTCAGCTGCCACTTTCTCTAGGCTTAGAGGTAGCAAAGAGTGGATAGAAAGGCTGCAATAATGCAGGTCATCTATTGTTTTTTTACTTTCCATCTTGATCCCAAGTCATCAGGGAGAATTAGTGACATGAACAGAAGTTTAACAGAGGTAACATTTTTATGCCAAAGGTGTTTTTCCAAAAGGCAACTAGACTTTCTTTCTTTTTTTCTTTCTTGAAAACATTTTGCTTCTCATTCAAGAAACTTCTTCAGTTCTTGGATGAGAAGCGAAACATTTTCAAAGAAAGAAAGAACAAGAAAGTCCAGTTGTCTTTTGGAAAGGCACCTTTGGGAAACAACCATGACCTGGAGAATCTCCATAGAAAGGTAACATTCTTGTTTCCATAAAAATAAAAATGTTTAGAACCTGGAGGAGTGCTTGAATATTTTTAGATTTGATAGCATCCAAGAACCTTAGATCACTATAGGGGCATATCTCTATACACTGTACATTATTTGAGATGTAGATTTAGCTTTAAACAGCTTTATGGTCACAGGAATGTATCGACTTCCCTTAAAATGAAAAAAAAAGCCATGATTGCCTTGGCATTATTTCTGCCTTTGGCATAGAAAACTTTAAATTGTTCCTGTAAACTTTCAGTGTCTTAACAAAAAATACTTCCAGATATTGAAAAGCTGGAACTTGTTATATTTTGCTAGTTCTTATTTACCATTGACATTTATGATATTTATAGGACTTCCCTGGGTCATAAAATAATTAATTGCAAGCTCTTCCTCTTTACACAATTGTGGTAAAATTTGAAAACTTTTCCTTTGTCTTTGTAAGCAACAAAACAGCATTGCCAAATATTTGCTTAAGCTTAGTATGATTAAATTCTTTCTTTTTTTTTGGTAAGAGTAGAAACCATTTAATTTGTATAAATATTATATAATAGAGAAGCTAAAGCACATCTCTGTTTCACTTCTCAGCTGACTGGAGTATCAGCAGTAAGATAGTCATGTTTATTGAACTTAACTTGAGTGGCTGTGTTTTCATGCAGCATCTTGATTAGTGAAAGTAGCCATCAGTCAATAAATGTAACAGCGAGCTTCTATCAAAATCAATCTCTTGGAATGGAACTGAAGGCTGATTTTAGTCAATGAAAGCAAAGTATAAAAGATGTTGCTGTCTCCCAGTATATTTTTTTATTAGGACTTACAGAATAACCACTCTTTCATTGTAGAATTGTTTTAGGTTAGGAACAATAGAACATGAATACTGTACTGTATTGTACTGATGTAACAAGCGACAGGGAAAAATAAAATGGGAGGGTGCAACCTGGTCATTGCAGGGAAAAGGGAAGTCTTGTTATTTGGCTTCCTTTCTTTTTTGGTTGTAATCTAATACAAGGAAATTGTATTGGGCTTCCCAATTTAAAAAGCCACTGCCTTTTGCCAGGTCAGGTACTGATAAAAAATTGTTATCTATGATTTAAATCTTGGATGAACGTGTTGACCTGATATGAAAATCTGGTTAAGGGAAAAGGAAGGAGAAAATCAGGCCTGTTGTATCATAGATGCATTGGGTTCTATGATACAACAGGCCAGAGCTAAAAGGTGGACTAGTGGCATAAATATATAAAAATACCATTTCACTGACCAAACATCTATTAGACAGCTCACCAACTCAATTTTGAATATTTGCTAATACAATTAAGTGACAGGAATGATATAGCGATACCATGACATAGCACCTTTTGAATGGATATTTCTCTTACTGGAGTGATTTCTGAAGTGATAAAGGTTTTGAAGTGTTTTGTCCTGGAGAGTTCCATATATGTGATCAGATAATTCAGAATTTAATTTCTGCTATGGTGACTGTAGGCCTGTCCCAAGTGGTATCTGATCTTCACAAACAGAATTTGGTATTCTGTTTATTTGGAGCCAGCAACCTGAAAATGAAAGACCTTCCTCTAACTCTGTTTTCACTCACAGGTAATTGTTATGTTATGTTTGCAACTTTTGCAGGAATAAAGACTAGTTAAAAGGATAAAATTGAGAGATGATTTTCCCACCTTAACTTTGGCAATTCTATTGAAACCCTAGCTGATTTATGGAACATAAAAATGGTTTCGGCTTGATGTTATCATAAATATCTATTTCCATCTACCAGAGTATAAAATCTATATTTGAGGTTGCGATCCTATGGCACGTGTGCCGCAAGTGGCATGCAGATCCGTCTCTGCAGGCACAGCAGCTGTCACCCCAGTCCAGCTCCACCGCGCATGCTCACGTACCTCCTGCCAGCCAGCCAGTCTTTGGGTCTCTACCGCGCATGCACAGGGGATGGGGTGCATGCAGGAATGCATTTGCACATGCATTGGGGAGATGGGATGCATGTGCTGGGGTGCTTGCATTGCATTTTGGAGGTTTGCATGCATGCGTGTAACCCCCAATGACCCATTTTTGGCCTGGAAGGCCTCCTGCACCAACCTGGAAGCCAAAAATGGGTGAGAGGAACGAGGTGCTTGCACAGAGCACATATGCACATGTCCAGGGATGTACATTCATGTGCAGGGGCGGGCACATGCACGGGGACATTTGCATTGAATTTTGGGATTTCACATGCACACAAAGATTAACCATCACTGATCTATATAATTAGTAAGAAACAAGTATGAGGTCATTAAAAATCAACATTGATTCAAAGCAAATTTTATATTACTTTGTCAATTATTACATAGCACTTTCTTCATCACTTCTATCTATAGTTTATTTTGAAATTAATTATTTAGAGTTACAGTAAATGTTTTAAAAAACAATCTAGGATTTTTAATACAATGACAACAGTCAACTGATTTTTGTAGTCTCTTTCAGTTTTTAATTTGCACAATTTAGCTTAAAAGTAGTTGAAGTGAGGTTTCTGCAGTTTCAATTTGATTGTTTTTCTGTTGCTTATATATGTATTTCATTGCTTGTTTATTTATTTATTGTTTTAATATAACAGTAGGTCAAAAAGGAGTTCTTGCATTTCATATTATAAAATATAAAAACATGGAAGAAACAAAATAAAAACACAAAATTACCATAAAACAATAGGCAAAGTGGCAACTATCGACTAATATATGGTCGATATGCATTTGCGCAAAATGCAGTTTCTGGGTGGTCTTTAGAGGGAGCTGTTATGTTCTGTTATTATTGGTGGTTCCGTTATAGGTTCTATTATTATAATTCTAATTTTCAGTTGCATTTTTATGTTATAAATTGTTTTGAATTCATTCATGTATTTTTTTAATGAAATTACAATGGAATTTTTGTTGAAGAAAGAAATGTGAGAATGACAATTGTTATATATTTAGGTAAAGTTTCATATGGCAAGAGGCCCAATCTTGTGTATTTTGTTTGGATATAGAAATAAAAGTAAAATGTAAATTGTAATTCAGTTAATCAACCAAAATGCTGTTTGATGACCTTTATTAAAAATAAAGTGTAATTTTATTTCTTATACAGTACTGACACATAGTGAGCTATCCATTTTACAAATATTTTTTTTAATGAAAATACTTTAATATGTTTTTCTAAATGGAGAATCTTTAGTATTCTCAGTGTGTTATTGACATATGTGGGAGTCATTATTCTCTAATTTATAATAGGCATATTTTATATTTAGTACAGTAATTTTAACCCAAAGAATATAGAATAAGGTTCTACTTTGCTTGCAGTAATACTAGTAATAAGAAAAAAGGAAGACAGAAATTTATGTTAATTAGGGCATATTTCCTTGCTAATATAAAAAGATATGCTATAATAAAAGGGACATAATAAGGCCAGGAGTCCTTTTCTAGCTAGCTAATTTGAATAAATGGGTCTTGCCCCTGACTAAAACCAGTCCTGCTAGCCATGTATTTAAAGCTATTGGAAAGCACGAGAAACCACTGACTTTCAAGCTTCACTGCTTTAGTATACAATTTGATTAAGTCTCAAGAGTTTGACCTCAAAGATCTGAAAATATGTCTAATTATCTTTTGACCACTTCATTGTTCACTCGCTATTCTTTCTTCCCACATTATCTGTCAATATGATTTAGCTAATGAACTTATCCCATTCACTTAGTCTAATGTAGACAAAACAAAAACACCCTAAGAGAATGAAGTAATCCAGTCCTAAGATTTAAAAGAACAAACAAGCAAACTCACTTACATACTTCTCCTTACATACTGTGGTGGCTCAGTGGTTAGAATGCAGTACTGCAGGCTGCCTGCAATTTGGCAGATCGAATCTCATCAGGCTCAAGATTGACTCAGTCTTCCATCCTTCCAAGGTCGGTAAAATGCAGACCCAGATTGTTGGGGGCAATATGCTGCTTCTGTAAACTGCTTAGAAAGGGCTGTAAAGCACTGTGAATATAAGTTAACTTATATAAGTATATAAGTTAAAGTGCTGTTGCTATTCTCTTTAGAATAACTGACGAGGAAATAAAGGATGGGATCGCTCCTATGCTGACTGACTAAAAAGGAGTTCAGTTCATCAAGCTTGATCATTCTTCTATATCTGGGTGGAATGCTATTAAACGGAACAATTTTGCACAATGGTTTTTTCACAGAATGATACACATTCTAAATGTTGAGTTTTATTTTCAACCATCCATCATGTTTATGTTGAATATGAATAAATCTTACATTCCTACAAAGTAAATTGCATTAGCCTTTGCATATGATTACTGTTACAATGAATGTTTATGCTTCTCACTGGAAAGTGCTATACCCACTCAGTGTCCTTGGGAGCCATGCAGTATATAAATTTAATAAATGAATTTCCTGTGCATAAAAATGGCAAATCAAGTTGTGGGATTATGCCTTGTTGTCTAAAATAATTTCAAATGTGAAAAGGATACCTAATTTGGAATTGAAGTCAACATGGACCCATTTACAAGGTGGTACCATGTCTGTAATTTGAGTTTATCTTAACATCAGGGTTTGATAATGTAAGTCCTTATGGAAATGTCTGGAATGGCTGTTCTCAAAAAGAGAGATCAGACTGACTTAGTATACATAGTATGCCTTGTTCTTAAGAAAGCCAAGCTGGCAGCAAGCAATTTCCAAGATTAGAAACTGATTGCTTTATAATTTGATCTAACAAATAGTTCCCTAGTTCCCTGGCTTCAATAGTTGTTAGAACAATTTACAAAGCAATCTTTCTAGAACTAATTCAGGGGGAAATGATTTTTCTTAACAGCCAGTTGGGTTTGGTGCAACAGCCTTCTACCCCCACCCCCAACTTTGCTAAATCTTCCTTTGGAACCTTTGAAGATAAAATCATGTCAAGTTTAGAAGAATGAAATGCTAAAGCCATGTAACTGTAGGTTAACAATTTAACTTGATGGTGTTCTACAGACATTTATAGAATCTTAAATGTCTTTATAAAATAATTTTGGTTTGCAGTTGGTTTGCAATTTTGGTTTACAATTGCAAAATTCTTTCAGGTTTGCTTATGGAATAATAGGTTATATGTTAAATGAATATGTATTGTATCCCTTTGTATCCATATCCAGGTAACGTCTGGTGGAAGAGCAAATTACTATGTATCTTACAAAAGGGAACCCTTTACTCAGATAAAATTACCCAAGTATTCACTACCAAAGGTAAATGTATATCAACAACTACAAAAATAACAAATCAAATACAAAATGTATTTGATTCTCACAGTATTATACACAGTATATGTTTTGTTAAATTTCTATAATTTCTATGATTAATAAATTAAGGCTAGACTGCTGATTTGTGATTCACCATCCAAATGCTTGAGAATCCTTGCTTTCTTTACCTATGCAATAAAACGGGGATATCTACCAAAGCATATTGACTACATGGTTCATAAGCTGCTTTAATGTTATGCTAATAACATTATATTTTCATTTTGTCTTGGCAACGAGAATACAACTGGTTGGTTGTGTTTGAAAGCAACTGGAAATCAATGGATCCAGTGCATTTGTGATTTTCTACTGAAATAGTTCTATGAGTAGTAATATTATACCCACAGGAAGTGGCATTTTTACTGGAGACATTTGGCTTTGATAGCTCTTCTTTTTACTAAATAAATCTATAGCTAGGAGTTACGTTGATAGCGGCTCTAAATTTAGGCATCAGATGTATTAAAAATTAATCACCTTTGTTACTGGCTGTTACCAAAAAAGTAGGCTCAGGCTCAGTGTCTTTGTTAGCTTGACAGCTGTGCTTTGTCTCTTGTAGGCCAAAGGAAACCTTTAGGCTCTGAAGCTACAAATCTTTGAAGAGCAATAAAAACGTGCAAGTGTATAAATAAAAAATGAAGTAGGATGAAACTTCTTTAAAGATTCTGGAATCTGTCTTCTTCTTCTTCCCCACTGACCACCCTGAAGCCAATTTAAAATTAAGAAACATACAAATAAGAATACCTGAATGTCATAATTTATTGTCTTGGTCTAATGGAAAATTGTTTAACATCACTCATAACTCATGATCTTTCCCCTGCAGTGGCATAAGTCATGATAATTGCTTTGTGTCCCAAAGGGCAAAGAAATATAAAGATTGGAAGTAATAAGTCTTTTATCTTACTTAACAGGACATGCATATTATCAGCACAGATGAGAATCAGGTGTTTGCTGCAGTTCAGGAATGGAACCAAAATGACACATACAACCTCTACATTTCTGATGTTCGAGGAGTCTACTTCACGCTAGCCTTGGAGAATGTTAAGAGCAACCGAGGACTAGAAGGGAATGTTATCATTGATCTTTATGAGGTATGCACCCAAAGTCATAATGAGGCAACTTGTCCTCTTATAAAAGTAAATCTCACTTCCCGGTATTTAATTGAAAAGACTGCTGCTATAACAAGAAGAAATGGAGATGAGGCCAGATCTATTGAGATATCTCTAAGCGCTTTCAGAAAGTAAAAACGAATCCTTGCTTCTAATTATTTAATCATACCAGAAACAACATTTATTCATATTTGTAGTGGAATATCTGAATTCTGAAAGGCCTGCAGTCTCAAAACTGTTTTTTTTTTCTGAGTCATCAAATCCTGAATTTTCCTTATGCTTATGGGTGGCAGCTTAGGAGAGCCTATTTTTCAGGAATGTCTCACCTGGCATTTTCTCCCTAACTCTCCTATGTAAAAGAGATAAGTCTCTCCCAACAGATTCTGTCTTTCTGACAATTAAAAGTAAATAATGCAGAAGTTAAAATAATAATATATAGCTATAGATTCAGTCCTTCTCCCCACTTCTTAGTCTAATGAGAAAAAGAAAAACCATATATACAGACACATATATACTTCCATATACCGTACATGTATGTATATATAGTCCAGAGAC
This sequence comes from Pseudoxenodon macrops, assembly GCA_032467955.1. Lineage (NCBI taxonomy): Eukaryota > Metazoa > Chordata > Lepidosauria > Squamata > Pseudoxenodontidae > Pseudoxenodon > Pseudoxenodon macrops. The sequence continues at coordinate 86,193 of JANHFT010001976.1, read as the reverse complement.
ATTTCACGAGAAGAGTCCTCCACTCCTCTACTTGCAACAGAATCTCTTATGCCATCAGACTTGAAATTTTGGGCTTAGAAAACGTAGAACTTCGCCGTCTTCGATCCGATCTAAGTTTAGTACATACAATTATCTGCTACAATGTCCTACCTGTCAATGAATACTTCAACTTCAACCACAACAATACATGAGCACGCAATAGATACAAACCTATGGTAAACTGTTCCAAACTTGATTGCAGAAAATATGACTTCAGTAACAGAGTGGTCAATGCCTGGAATGCTCTACCTGACTCTGTGGTTTCTTCCCCAAACCCCCAAAACTTTAACCTTAGACTGTCTACTGTCAATCTCACCCCATTCCTCAGAGGTCTGTAAAGAGGGCGTGCATAAGCGCACCAGCTTGCCTACCATCCCTGTCCTAATGTCCCCATGTATTAGTAAAATATCATGTACTCATAACCATGCTTGTACATCCTATATATTCACAATCATGTCTGTAATCATACACAGGCTTGACAAAATAAATAAATAAATAAAAAATGATTGGAAAAGTTAGCAATAAAAGGAAACCAGGCCACCAAAGACCACGATGGCTGGACACAGAACTACTCAAAGGAGCAGTGCAAGATCAGAAGATGAGGAGAGACCTGGACAACAGAATCGCCAAGATTCGGCACAACCAAATGGATTAACATCATGGTCAGTTGCCCTGGTTCATCACCCGATGAATGGTCGTAAGTGGATGAGTAGGAGAAGATATTCTCAGCAGGTTAAAATAAATGAGGGTGGAAGATCTCGGATCGTGCAAAATCAGAACTACATGTGCAAAACTACAGATTTATCTTGGTTACGAAAACTCCTAAAGGAGGCCGACCATTATTAAGCTGCTTCTCATTAGGAACTTTGGCTAAGCGGTACTAGACGTTTGCAGCTGCATCTCGTATAAGTATTTTAGCATTGTGCATTGAATTGGATATGGCCAATCTAGAGAAAAGAAGGACTAGGGGGGGACATGATAGTAGTCAAATTGGGTTTACAGTAGCAATCTACCGCACACCCCATTGCGATAACCGAAGCAGGCCTTGTGTGCAAGTTGCAATTCCATGATTAAGGACACGGAGTTAAGGAGGACACTCCTGTTGGATGGAGAACCTCCTGGCATCTTGAAGCATTCCCACAACAGGAGCGTGGGAATCCTGAAGGAGGCTAGATGTGCGTCCCCTGACATAAAAACATTTTGCATTTTACGTTTTCTGAGCTGTGTGCAGAACAGGGAGGAAGTAAACATAGGAACATTCCACTCTGAGATAGCAATGCTTCCGGCCAGCTCAAAATAGGAAACAGGAAAACCGGAAGCCCAGCAGCAGCAATCGTTCAGGAAGGTCAGAATTCAGCAAGATGGACTTGTGATCCTTTGACATCAAAGTGTTTTGCAACTCTCTGCCAAACTGACATCAGCAAGAGGAAGTTGACTGGGCTGGTGATAGACAGGTAGGTAGAAGGATGGATAGACAGGTAGGTAGATGATACGTAGGTGGATAGACAGGTAGGTAGATAGACAGGTAGGTAGGTAGATGGATGGGTAGGTAGGTGGGTGGGTTGATGGCTAGATAAGAGGATAGATGATAGGTAAGTAGGTGGTTGGATGGATGGATGGGTAGGTAGGTAGATGATAGGTAGGTAGGAAGGTAGATGGGTAGGTAGGTAAGTAGATGATAGGAGGGTGGGTGGATAGGTAGGTAGATAGATGATAGGTAGGTGGGTGGATTGATGAATATATAAGACAATAGATAGATGATAGGTAGGTAGGTGGTTGGATGGATAGATAGGTAGATGATAGGTAGGTAGGTAGGTAGGTAGGTAAGTAGATGATAGGTGGATGGATGAATAGGTAGGTAGATAGATAGATTTCAAGGGAAGGAATATTTGTAATATATATATATATGTTTTCTGCTTAAAGAAAACTGATGTTTATATTCTCCGCGAACTTTCTTAAAATGGAGATATTTTTTTTGCCTCTCATTTTGCAAATCAACCAATCGCTAATTTCACTGTAGATTCAGCCCCTGTCCTCGCAAGAGCTAAGGGCTACTGAAGAAAGAACACCAGATAGGATGAGAAGTTTGAAGAGCAGATGAAAGAAACGTGTCTCCGGGGAAGTGGACAGAACAATAGCCCAGAAAGGAGGAAAATATCCCAGCGTCAGCCAGATGACATCACTAGGGTCCAGATGTGCAACCCCACCGTGGCCTCTTTAATGGAGCTGTTATTTAAAGATGTGTTTTGTACACATCTCAGGCCACGCACAATTAATGCAGCAACCCAGGTGCATCCCTTGCAGATTTCTAGCTGGCCAAAACCTAACGGAGTTGAGATCCGTTGGAGGCCTTCCAGGTCAACCTTCTGCTGAAGCAGGAGACACTCCACCGATTTCAGACAAATGGTTGTCCAATCTCTTCTTAAAAAACTCCAGTGATGGAGCACCCACAACTTCTGATTCCATTGATTAATTGTTCTGCTAAGAAATTTCTCCTTAGTTCTAGGTTGCTTCTCTCCTTGATGAGTTTCCACCCATTGCTTCTTGTCCTGCCCTTCAGGTGATTTGGAGAACAGTTTGACTCCCTCTTCTTTGTGGAATCCACGTATCTTGGCTTTCAGCCTTCAAATCTTCTAAAAGAACCGAATGGATCTTAGGTTACCAAAACAATCTTAATTTTGAGATTTAATCTGCACTACATTCTAACTCATAAAAAAATAAAAAAAAAGCTTTGGTATAAGGCGGTAGTGATGAACTCCAGGAGTTGTAATTTTCTCCGCAGAACATCCTGCTTGTAGCTCTCTAATCTGTGTAAGCTATTCTACTCACATCTGCCTCCAAAGAGACTTTAATGTCTCACACACCCAGTAGCAAGGCAAGACTCCAAAAGTTTTTTTTGTTGACATTTGTTTGGCTCGTGATTCCCGAGCTGGACATCGACTGACTGTACGTCTCCAGCCAGTTCAGCGAAAGATGGGACCGTCTGCGTGCTTCTTCCGCAGTGCAAAGGAATTATTTTAAATTCTGATGGGACTGAAATAGACAATAGATATATTCCACGTGAAAGAGGCCACGTAGTGACTCAAACTCTTTATCCTGGAAGTCGGCTCTCCAACCTTTGTTCAAATACCCCTGAAAAAGTGAAGCACTCTCTTCTCAGAACAGGCAACGGACCAGAGACAGGACCTGCATTATGGAAACTCATCTTTACCAGCACCTGTGCTCAGCTTCTTTAGAGAAAAGAGAAGTGTTAGCGGTCCAAATATCATCCAGAACTAAATCGGACTCCAAGGCAAAGCATTCCTCAAAGTTCCAATTTATTAAGAGAGACATG
>JANHFT010001976.1:65189-82720 GCA_032467955.1 Pseudoxenodon macrops | reverse complement strand
GAATGGGGGGAAGGAAAGAGGTTTAACTGCCTGTCTGGTGGTTGGAAGGCAGAATCAGGAATGGGGGGGGAAGGAAAGAGGGTTGTTATTATTATTATTATTATTATTATTATTATTATTATTATTATTATTATTATTATTATTATTATTTTGCTAGCCTTGATTCACAAGGAAGTGTGAAGTCTGGGAGAAGTCTCTGTATTTGTTTATGTTTCTGCTTGTACATTTTGTTCATTCATTCATTATATATATTCACCCATCTCAAATACATGATTCTGGGTAGCTAACAATACTTAAAAATGAGATTCAAAATAATAAATAAATAACAACAATTAATATGACTATAATAGTGTAATACAGGCTTAGCCATATATCCAAATTATGTACAGGGTCTGCTTGGAGTAATTCAATCACATCCAGAACTACAGATGGAACATCCCTAAATCAGGGAATCCTAAAATCCAGAGCCACATGGTCTTGCTAGGCTCAAGTTGAAGCCCATTGTTCCCTGTCCAGATGCCCACTTATTCCAGGCACTGAGACAGGACATCACTCAGATGACCTAGAGTGGAAATATAAAGCTGGTATCAAGATACTCACCCAAACCATAGAATGGTCTCATCCTGCAGCTTCATGTAGATGTTAAACAGGAGAAGATATAATACTAGTCCTGAGCCCCAGCGGAAGCAAGGACCGCAGACAAGATCTCTGACAGGACCTGTCCCCTGAGGAAGAGAACTAGCCGAGCCTGCTGTCACCCAGCCCTAATCCCCAAAATCAGTACAGAAACACACCACGATTGACAATATTGAAAGCAGCTGAAGGATCAAAAAGAGGAAGGACAGAGGCATCTCACTCCCATGGAGAAGTAATCCAAGAATGCAAACATTCTGTCTCAGTCCCATAACCAGGCCTAAAACTTTACTGGAAAAGGTAGGAGTGTTGTTATCTTTAAAGCCAAGTTATAAATAATAGTAATAAATAACAGCAGTAATGAAAATATCTTTCATCCTGCTATAAGTAATAGTTCACACAGCTGAACAAGGTGTAAACCTTTCTGCTTTTGTGTTGGGTCTTTCTGGATTATAAATTTCAGAGCAAAGAACCTTTTTCTATTGATTCAGACACCTTTCTAGCTTCAGCAAAGGGATGAATATAAATGGAAAGCAGGAACAGGGAATCTTTGTCTTTAGTTCTAGACAGTCCAGAACATGGATCTCCATTAACTTTCCCCCATTCTTGGATCTGTCAGATTTCTATTCAAGAGACAGACACCTTTTATGGCTTTTGACTGCCCATCTTCAGCCCTTCCCCCACCTCAATTTTTAAAGAAATAATTGATATTTTTCTTTTTCAGGATGGGAAACACATACAGAGGTTTAGTCAGTGCACTACCACCTCCTGCCTTGATTTATTTGACTTTTACAATGCTAGCCACCACAAATACCACTTGTCAATAAAAAAAGCTTCTAATCTTGGTTGGTTGGTCAGTCATCATTCATCCATTCATTTGTTATAGAGTCATATGGAACCACCTAACTCAACACTGACTGTGAATAGCACATTGATTAAAAACAAAGAAGATACCTAAAAGCAAACAAAAAAGAATAACCCCATATCTAACAGGGAGAACAAACCAGTGATGGCTGTGCAGCACTTACTTTTCAGCTAACTATGGAGAAAAGTAGCCAAGGGCAGAGGCAGGGATATCGGTGAGTTTCTGCAGCTGCTGGATGATCCGCTGTCTTTCTCACATTTGCTCTTTTAGACTCAACCCTCTTATTTTTGAATGAGCACACAAAGGTGAAATGTTCAGTGACCATTCGGTTATGATCTTTTTTTTCTGAAAGATCATAGTCTGTTCTGCTCCCAGCAGAGTGAATGTGACATTATGATGGTTTTGTCCTGCCGTGAACCGCTTTCTACTTTCACTCAATTTATTCTCAGTAAATTACACTTTTACTCTTACCACATCAACCTAAAAGGAAAATGACCCTTGATTTCAGACAATACCTCCTAAGGATGTGTAAGCAGAGTAACATACATTATAAACACTCTGAGAAATCCTAACAGCCAGCTTTCCCATATAGTCATGTTTGGTTTGCCAACTCCAGCTCAGACCAACGCTGCACCTTTTGCCCTCCGTAATACCTGTCTCCATATGTCATGTTTGGGCCCTCCATACAACATACCTAGGAGAGGGTGAAAACAGTCAAGATGATGATTGTAGCATCACAAGCCAAGCCCTGTCTCTTTTGTTTGTGGATCAATATTGCACACATCCACAAAGGGGTGGGGCTTTGATTTACCCTAGTCACCACCTTTGAACTCCCCTGAAGATGTTGCTGCCCGTTGATACAAGATGATAACTCCCATTTGCATATAGTAGTAACCATTCTCTCTCTTATATATAAGCCACTCTCACACATGCTCACTAACACCAATATTCTCTGCAGCAGAAACAGGGAAAAAAGGGGGAACTGAATAGAAATAGGATGAAGGGACGGAAAATGAAAGAGAAAAGGAAGAAATATTACTAAAAGAAGATGAGACAAAGAGCAGTGGTAAAGGAACAGGGAAACAAACAGAATTTAATTTCTCAGGAAAGCGGCATACTCCATTCCAGAAGAAAAGCATCCATGTTTTTTTTTAGAAAAGACATCAGTAGTTATTATATTCCTGCCAATTTCTGTGTTTTCAATAGCAGAGTTTGTACAACACATGCAAGATGATCCCTCAATATCATTCATGGAATCTTGCAATTGATTCACCCAATTTGAAAAATTCAGTCATGTATCTCTGAATATCAGAAACTGGGTTCAAATAACCAGGAATGGCTATATTTTTAATACCCTTCTTGTGTTTTCTGGAAGACTTTTGTCTGGTCACCATTATAAACATGAAATTGGATTTGATGAAAGTGGGACTCTTTATTTTGTCTTTGATCTTTTTATGGTTTATTTCAACTATCTTGAATAATTTTGTGTTAACTACAAACTGTCTCATTTTTTATCCCTGATTCTAGTAATATATACAAAAAAGGAGGTGACATTTAATACACCCTTCTTTAAAAAACAGTATTTTCAGGAGGCAAAATTTCATGCATAATAGAATAGTATTGGTCATGGAAATTCTCCTGTATTTTCCCCCCTATCAGATGTCACTCAGTGTGATGAAAAGAAAAATGTCTTAACAAATGCAATGGGGTTGTATCCTGGCACTTTTTAATTTAATGAGTCAACCAAGGGAGTTTGTAAATCTTCTCTTTTTAATTGTAACAACTTTCCTGCAAAGGGTCTTAAAGCCTTCCAGCCTTCCTAGTATTCAATTCTGGCAGGGAAGAACGTTGTTGTTTACACTTGGTGACCACAGAGACAGATTTTGTCCAGGACAATCTGTCCCTAACCTGGTGTTTCCAGATTATCCTAACCATAGTTGAATTAACTTATCCTAAACTCAAGTAGACAATAGCATGTTTGGGAGATGTCTGTAACCCATCATCATGGGTTGAGATATCATCAATATGCTGTTGATACTCAATGTTACATCTTCACATCTGATGATTGCAAGAGATGTTGTCGCTACCCTCTCACAGTGCCTGGAGGCTATAGGGGCCTGAATGGGGGACAACTATGCTATGACTGAACCCTGGCAAAACCAAGCATGGAGCTTCCACTTCTGGCTCTTGGACATCTTTAGTTCTGAACAGGTCACAACGTAGGGGTTGTCTTGGACGCACAACTCAAAAAGATAGGAGAGGCTTTAGTTTGCATAATAGCTGCAGCCTTTCCTGGATCAGAATTCCCTGAGCTCAGTCACTCAACCCCTAATCATCTTCCATCTGGATTACTGTGACATGGTTTACATGCACCTACCCTTGAAATGAATTCAGAAACTTTGGCTGGTTCAGAGTGCAGCAGCAAGAGCAGACTTTGGGGCCCCTAGAATGACCCATATTACACCTTTGCTCAGTTTGCTTCCAGGTGCAGTTCAAAGTGTTGATTATGACCTCCATGGCATGAGTCCAGGCTACTTGATGAGCCCTCTCATCCTGCTAGCACAAGCCTGCTCTAGTCATGCTGGCAGAGAGGCCTGCTGCAGATCCCATTGGCCAAGGTACTCTGACTGGCAGAGTCCAGAAGAAGAGCCTTTTGTGCTGTAGCACTGGCCCTCTGAAACATTCTGGCCCTCCAGGGGGCAGGGGGAGATTCCTATCCTTCCACAAGGCCTGGGGACTCAATAGGGCTGTACCTCACTAGAGATGATTACTGCGCTAATTAGCTGACCCCTCCCACTTGCACATTTTGCTCCCCCCTCCATTTATCTTTTTAATTCATATTACTTTCTTTTATTGTTTCTTTTATTGTCTTATTGTTATGCTTACATTTTATCTTTTTTTTTCCTGCTTTACTGTTGTAAACTGCCCAGAGTAACCCCACGGTGAAATGGGCGGCACATAAATTTAACGAACAAACAAACTGATACTAGTCATTCTGAAGGAATTTCTCCCGTTTTTTCCCCCCCCAGTAGTGATAATGGCACCAGTAAGAAAAGCCCAGACTTTGAGCAACTATGCAATAATTTCTCCTTCACACACATGGTTCCACATGGTTCCGGTAGATATTTTTATAGGCATTTACATCCATCTTCTACAAAGCTCTTTTCCAGGTTAAGCCATGAATCCAACTATCTGGAATTTGAATCCTTACCATCCCAACAATCCAAACTATTGGAAGTTGAATGCTATTCCTTGGAAGGTACTGTATATACATTTTAGATTCTAAAATTCCAGGGATGATGCATTTTTTTATTAGTTGGTCGGTATGTTTCAAAATTATCGTGGAGTACAGTTAGCTATGGCTATAAAGCAAACTGGATAACCTATGACGGTCAGGTAAATAGTGCAAAAGGAGAATGGAAATTCTCTTCTGCAGCAGATCTGCAGCATGGTGTGGGATTCATAACATATTTGTGAAGAAAGGAGCTGAAATAAAGAACAGGGACAGAGCGGTCAATGCCTGGAATGCACTAGCTGACTCTGTGGTTTCTTCCCCAAACCCCCAAAACTTTAACCTTAGACTGTCTACTGTCGACCTCGCCCCATTCCTAAGAGGTCTATAAGGGGCATGCATAAGTGCACCAACGTGCCTACCATCCCTGTCTTAATATTCCCTTTTATTCATATCCATTTAATATATTCATGATCATGTTTATACATATCTGTTATATAATATATGCTTGACAAAATAAATAAATACAAATACAAATACATACACTTATACTATATAAATCCTTTTCAACCTTATACTGTATATTGTGCATACACATACACACCATATTGTAACAGGAAAAGAAAGGAAAGGAAACTGATCATGTTGCCTAAGTATGGAACTAAGATTTAGTTTTAAGTATTTTTCTAATTTTGAAGGATGGTATATAATATTTTAAATAAACAAATCTTTATACCTACTCGTACACACAGACACACAGACACAGACACTCAAGAGTGGAGGGGAGATTGAGATCTAATCAAGCTTTACAAGAACTGGATTTTTTGTAATAAATATCCCTTTCTTTTTATTAGGAGCACAGTTCAGAATCAGAGTTATAGCAGGAACCAGCAATGCCTGTACAATAAAGAGGAATAAAATGGGATTGTGAAATTCCTATGATGCGCGGGTGGGGGAAGCAAAGGTTTTAGAAGTTCTGCTGCCAAGAAGGAATTTCTCTGGAGATGAGATTAAAGTTCTCTTATGCGCTCTTAAAAAGTAATTTGTTTTTTGATAGGATATTTTGCACTCACTTCCCTGGTGAATTTCCAAAATAGGTCTCTATCTATAGTTGGGCAATGATGGAAGCCTTTGTGAGAAACATTTGCTGTACTTAAAATTACATTCATTTTCTTTTTGGAAAAAAATCCCTTTTTCTGAGTTGTTTTTTTCATTTTTCTGCCAGTATGAAAGGTAATTCAGTGAGTTGATTTGTGGAATAAATTATATCTTTTTCTCTGAGAATGAGCTAAATTGGGGCAAGTTGGTGGAGGGGAGGGATCCAAAAGCAGACATTTCATCTTTGTTATTCTTTTATTGGATGTCTGAAAATTTAAATGCAAACCCTGATCCAGTCTTCCCTAACTATATGTCCTGAAAATATAGGTATTAGTAGCCACAGAACCTCTAGCAATATATTAATGGTTACTATGCAGACTGGGAATTCTGAAAACTGAACACCCAGTATATCTGCAGAGCATCAGGCTGATAAAGGGTGGATTAGTTAACCTTGAAACATTTCAAAAATTCCAAGAAACTGACAGTGTATAGAATTTGAGATTTACCAGAGTGCTGAGAAGCTATTGCAAATGTGGAAGTTCAGATCACACTGTTTCTTTGGTAGTATTCAAATCCACAGTCCTTTCAATTACAGATGGTAGTTTCCACAGTCATAAATTTATCTGGTAGCTTAGATGACTGCAGCTTAAAACCTACAGTTAGTTATGAAGGGAAATAACTAAAAATTCATATTGTTTGCAGTTTTGATTGTAGTGCATGAGCTACAAAAAAAATGGGCTCTGCTCAAGTCAACATCCAGCTATGTCATTCACCTGATCTTGCTTCCACTGCTTGCATCTTTATGGCAACCAGTTATCCCAGCATTTAAACTGCAAGATCAGAAACATCCTGGACACAATTGCTATATCCCCAGCCACTAAGTGAAAGAATTACCACCACCAATGAAATTACACTTGTTGTAACCATTCCACAATCAACAACAAGCAGATGATCAGTAGTATCTCAAGTCTCAATAACATTTTTTTTCTTAAATATTTAGGATATTTTTGCAATTTTGTGAACATTTCATAAATATTTCAGGATTGAGTATGTTAACTGCTAACTACAAGGATAATGACTTTATATAAGACTTCTATGTTTCCTTTAATTTAAATGATTTTTAAATTTTCATTCTTTGAAGAAACAGCAATATTTCAGTATAGTTCTCACAATTCCATTTTTTTCCTGCATAAAATATCATCTATGTCTCCAATCTACATTGCAATATGTTAAAAATGGTTCCATTTCTGGAATTCTCATTTTCAGTTCATATTTATATTTACTTGGGGAAGCCTAAAGAATGCATTATCCAAGTGTATCACTTTTCTTCTGAACAAAAATATGACATGGAAGCATATGAAAACAGGTGTAATCATTCTGATATTCTATTGCCAAATTAAACAGTGATTTATTCTATACAATTAGCTGTTCAGTTGATTGTGGCCATCACTAAATAAATGGCTATCTTCCCTGGCTGCTAGATTCGAGGCTTGCAGCTGTGCACCTACATAGTGATGTACATATGTACCCTTCAGACACATATATATTAATCCCCCTTCTTATTTTTCTCTTTCTCAGCAATTTTGAATACTATTTCTTGGAATAACATAAATATTTTCAATCCCAGCAACTCTGCTTATATGACTTCTCACAGCAGTAAAATAGCTGATTTTCAGCAGATTCATTGCCATGTATTTTGAGAGCCAGGAAAATCTACAGAGTAGTCTGGTTGCCAGCAGTGTGACTCAGTATGACTGCATGGTCCCATGTCAAACTGTAGGTCAAGTTGTGACTGGGTATAAACTGAGGGCATAATCTACTATCTGATTTTTAAAAATGTAAACTATGCTGCATTTCAATGCTTAGATGACCTAGATGTTGGTATTTGAACATATATCTTTTTAATATTTAAATTGTATTGTGTTTTACCAACCTAGATGAAAAGTTAATATATAGTACTATGATATGTATGATATGATATGCCAAACACTAAATAAATAAATCAGCAGATTTGCTGCAAAGGGAAAAGTATCTTCTATCCTTTTAAATCTGACTAAGGTTACTTGTTTTTCATCATTGTTAATGGTGGTAAGCCCTGTAATCATCTGATTCATGATAAATAGATGATTTTCTCCTTCTTAAAACCAGTGATGCATTCCCTCTTAATCATTATGATCAACTGTTAGTCAATTGGACAAGAATATCTGAGGTTTCATGGACAGTGCTTTTCACGCACATATTTTCATGAAGTCTGTAGTCCCTACTTTGGTTAATTCTGGATTAGATTTGAGGTAATGCAGTAGAGATGTAATTCTGAATTAATTGGCTTCAGACAATGGATTATGTAAAGCTTTTAATTTTACTTAGCAAGTTTCCTGAATGAAATGGTTTTCCATTAAAATACATTACCAAGAAAAAATGAGTCAATTGACATCCCTTTCTAATTTTATTAAAAAATTTACATATGATTTCTATATGACCTGAAAGTGTTCCTCCTAGAGTACAGATATCTGTCATTGTCTGCCAGATGATTATATTGACATTTAGATGCTCACACTGGATGGAAAGCTACCCTTTAAATAATAGATTTATTATATATGTTTATCTCTTGTTTTACTTGTTTAGCTCCCAAAGTTTTGAATCTTCCTGATACTACTGGTTGTGCAACATGGAGCATCCAAGGAACATATTCATTTTGGAAAATAGCGCTCAGAAAACAAACAAAAAATGTTTTTAGTTGTTCATGTTGAATCCATTTGCCTTAAGGAATTCTTTGACTTTTAATAAATGCTTATGCACTACTTAGCTGTGTCTTGCCTTTACCTAATCATGTAATATGGTTTTTCATTTCTTATCATTTTTTCCTAGGTAGCAGGGATCAAAGGCATATTGCTGGCTAACAAGAAAGTAGAAGACCAAATAAAAACATTCATCACCTATAACAAAGGAAGAGACTGGCGTTTGCTACAGGCTCCAGATTCTGACCTGAGAGGGGACCCCATTCACTGTCTGCTGGTCAGTGATGGAAAATTTCCAAGCTCTAATTTTTCGGTCAATTTCCCAAGCCCAAATAGAAAACCTATTGATGTCTAATGTAATACTTCCTTGAAATTCAATACTGTACAGTTAATAGTTTCCTGTTCCCCCCAAAAAAAATTATTCATGGAAACATTATGAACATTTAATAACAGACTGTGAATTTATCTTAAATTGCATTGCTTTCTACAGAAAGAGGACCTGAAAAGATTATTATTTAATTATACAGTGCTGTTTCCAACTATAGAAGGCAAAGTGATTTAGTAATTTTACTTCTCTAAAATCAAAAAGGAAACAAATTATACCATATGATCTGAACTTCTATCTGCCATTGCAACTGAAAATCCATAAACTTGAATAATACTGGGTGTCTAGCAAGTTTTTAGAAAAGGAGATTTTCATAATTATCTCCATAATACATACAGAAACCAGAATGTCTTTCATGTTACCTTCCTGTATAAACCCACATAAGCAGCAATAATAATTTATTTTTGGAAATGAATTGTTGGTGTTGATGTTGTTGGTGGGGATGATATTATTTTTCAATGAAAATGTGAACTTTGATATCAAGAGGATAGATTAGTCTACATCTTCAAGGTCGAATTATCAACAATTGTGTATACAATTTCTCAATTCTTTCAGCCTTTCTGTTCCTTGCACTTACATTTGCAAGTCCCTGAAAACCCTTACACTTCAGGCAGCATTTCAAGCAAAGAGACCGTCCCTGGACTTCTGGTTGCTACAGGTAAATAAAATGGCTTTATTTAGTTGATCCTGTTCTTTTCAAATATATGCCTGCTTCCCAAGCACAGCTGACAGAATAATGTTAGCTGCATTTGAACATTTCTGGGGAAGAACAGCTATAGGCAGAGCTTTGTTTATTTATTTATTATTTATTTATTTATTTAATTATTGAGTACCTTCAAGTCAGATTTATTGTTGTTGTTGTGTTTTTTTTACTTTTGGTGACAATCTGGACAAGTCCCTGGAGTTTTCTGGCAAGATTTTGGAAGTGATTTTCCAGGACCTCCTTTCTAGGGTCAAGTGTCTGGTCCAAGGTCATCCAGTTGGCTTTGTCCCTACAACAGGACTACAACTCACCATCTCCAATCTTTATATGGCTGTATTTCCAGATTATTTAATTCACTCATACACACATACATTCATTCATTCACTCACTCGCTGTTGGCATTTCCTCCAAAATTCCTGGTCCGAATACCAGAAGGGTCTTTCCCCTTCTGTTGAAGCTCTTCTACAAATAGCTTATTTGTTATAAATGCACTATGTAGCAATAAAGTTTGAAGTTTGGTCAATTTTGTCACCCAAGTATGAAATGTCCAGCCTATAGAGATGTTCTTGGTACCTATTTCATATTATTTTTAGCCCCAAGTTATGATGATTTATTCCAGGTATTTTAATCTGAAAAACCCTTAGACTGCTGTATTTTTAACTGCTACCTGATTGCTATGTTTTTAGTCTATATTTCAGAGTTTTGTTCTTTTTTTGCTGTTCATATTCCTGGAATCTAATCAAGGAATACATGTTTTCAACTAAATGCATATACATATATGTCTTTGTTAATGCTTGTTTGGATATTTCTCTTTATAATATGTAACATATATAAAGTATAATTTGAAGATATGATTTAGGGCAAAGCACTAAATATGCCTGCCAAATTCAGTGTCATTATGACTGATTAGTAAGATATTATAAATAGGGGCATAGAATTAATTTAATTAAATTCCTTGTATTTTACAAGGAATTAAAATATATTCATGGATTGTGGTTCTAAATTATGGCTGAAGTTGGAAAGAGTCATGGTGCCCTATCACTTGGTTGCAGCCAAAAGTCAATATATGCTGAGCTCCAGGATTTTCGTCAAATATTTTTGTGGGCTTGGTTTTATCATAAATCCCTCTCCCATGGAGATAAAAAATAAAACTCTCGATTTAGGATAAATAAAACACTATAGTTGTTGTATAATTGCATTGTTGGTCATGGAAACATCCAGATGGTCATATTATGTTAAACCTTTAGCTGACTCCAATTTGTCTGTGTCTCTCTATCTTGTCATCTCTATTATTTTTTGTTCTCTTTGAAGATACTATATACCATCATTTTGCTGATCCTGATGTCAGGGGCAATTACACTGGTCTACAATGAGGAAGCATCAGAAATGATAGTAGCTACATTTTACTACTTATCACTAATAAAGAAAAACTAAGTCCTGAATATTAATTGGCTACAGTATCCAAGATATAGGATACAAGAAGATACAGGATACAACAAGATTTTGAGCTTCAGGTCAAAATTTCATCAAAATAATTCAAAATTACAATGGAGATGTGCAATTATGTTCCATATCTTTTCTGCAAAATGTTATATAGCAGTGAGAATGGTGCCACACCAATCATTATAAATTTATCTTTTTATTGATACCAGTAACATAATTATTCATGTATTGCTTTTCATGTAATATTTTCATTCTTTTTGCATGAAAAACTGGCAATTAAACAACAAGGTTCCATCTTTATTTGTATCTAAACATCACTTTTTGGTTTTTCTCTTATGAACTGCAGTAGGATCTCCCCAAGAAGATTCCAGCAGTAATCAGCAAGCATGGATGGACTACATTTCCCTTGGTATCTTTTCTCCATGCTTGTGATATCCTGGTGAAATCTCTCTCCATGCTCATCACTTACTGCCCCACAGTTCAAAGACAAATAGTCTAAATGTGAAAGAAGTGAATTTTCAGTGACGTTTTATTTTATTATTATTATTTATTTATTTATTTTGTCAAGCATATTATATATATATATGTATAAACATGATTTCAATACATGAATGCAAATAAAAGAGAACATTAGGACAGGGATGGTAGGCACGCTGGTGCGCTTATGCACATCCCTTACAGACCTCTTAGGAATGGAGTGACGTCCACAGTAGACAATTCAAGGTTAAAATTTTGGGGATTTGGGGATGAAACCACAGAGTCAAGTAGTGCATTCTGGGCATTGACCACTCTGTTGCTAAAGACATACTTTATGCAATCAATTTTGGAGCAGTTCACCTTACGTTTGTATCTATTGTGTGCTTGTGTGTTGTTGTGGTTGAAACTGAAGTAGTCATTGACAAGTAGGACATTGTAGCAGATAATTTTATGAACTATGCTTAAGTCATACCAAAGGTGGCATAGTTCTAAATTGTCTAAGCCCAGAATTTCAAGTCTGGTGGCATAAGGTATTCTATTGCGAGCAGAGGAGTGGAGGACTCTTCTCATGAAATATCTCTGGACACGCTCAATTGTATTAATGTCCGATATGCAGTGCAGATTCCAGACAGGTGTATTCAAGAATTGGTCTAGCAAATGTTTTGTATGCTCTGGTTAGTAGTGTAATATTACCGGAGAAAAAGCTACACAAGATTAGGTTTATAACTCTTAATGCCTTAATTGTATTGGCATGGTTTGCTGTGATGGAAGCATTTGATAGATGTTTTTACCAGAATTGTGGAAGACCAATACAGAGTTGGATGTTATTGGACGTTGGAAGAGAAAAGTGAAAATGTCAAAAACTGAAGGCAGAAATTATACTTGATAATATGGAAAGGCTGTGGAGAAGTTGGACAGAAGTTATTGGACAGCAGTGGCTTTGACAGCTCCAAATAGGGAAGAAGTCAGATGTGGCTTTTATTGGGTAGTTTATTTAACTCTCATGGACCCAACTGAGAGAAAGGGGGGTTAGATTTGTGCTTAAACAATATTATGCAGTAGGAGTTACATGGGATTGGTTTGACCTGAAATCTTGCAGCAGAAGCTTGCATGTGGCATGGATGTGGCATGGAGTATGATTGGGGAAGGGGCTGCACATTAATTTCTGAATCCATTTGAAAGAGCTAGTTTGAAAAGTCTTTTATGGCTCAGATTCCCTTAGGAACCATCTGCTCTGATGTTCAATGTTTGTATTTAGTGGTGGTCTTCAGGAGGTCTTCTCCTGAGCTCAAGAGAAATGGATTAAGAACAGGAATCTTTCTATTTATGATGGCCTAAAGATTGTGAATGACCTTATGCTTTCTCTGTACCAATGCTCCTTATTGAACAAACATCTATTAGACTGAATCCCTAACTGCTTAGGAAGTGATTCAAAACATTTTATTTAACCATGTTTTTAAAGGTTACTCCTTGTGTTTTCCATATTTCATATTTTACGGTATCTTTATAAGCTGTTCAGAATTGTTAATTGCTGGCATATAGTGGGAGACTATTCCATTGTCCTATCTCAAAATCTGAAAGTCACTATTCTTCAGCAAAAACACTTCAAAGGAGAAATCAGCAGAAATGTGCTGAACCAGAATTTATCATCTGCATTTGTAAGCTCAATTCTTTAATTTAGTCAAATAACCTTAAATAAACATTTAAGAAACACTTAAATGAAGTGTTTCTTCATCTGAGAATCTCTATCTGAGGAAACATTTACACTTTGCTTAAAAATTACGCTACAATCAATCTGCTGTGCCTCCTTATGCTGTAAGTGGGGCATAGGTTGTGTATTATCATTCTGAAATTGCCTATTACAAAGGAAACTAACAGTGCTTCTAATAGCTAAGCATTTTTTCCAATATGCAACCATATTGCATAGGGAAAAGTGGCCAAAAATTCATCTATGACCCAAACAGTGTGTTATCTTTTATGGTAAGCTAGGTCAGGAAACAGCCAAGAAACTCACTATCTCATTCTAAGGGCATAATAAGAATCTTGAAAGCCTGACAGAGTTACTCTGTCCCTAATGATTCTCTGATATGAGAAAATCAAGGATGATAAACGAGTATCATACCCCTTCCTGTTTTGCAGGTCTAAGCTGCTGTTTACCTAATCACTCTTGTAATCTTTCAAGATTATCTCTCTATTCCTCTACGCTGACATATTCTCATATATTTTCCTTCAAAACATTGACCTATTTAAAATTGTTCCATTTCCTTTAATTACGTACCTTTATTTGCATAACACAATTTCTATTTATTTGAATACCGTGATCAGAAATTAATTGATGTTTGCAAGGGGGAAATTAGTATCCGTCTGTCTAGTCCCACCCAACAGTGGTACAACTGGACTCATGTAGTCAGTTGAAGTTAATTTCTTTTCCTTACCTGTGGAAACATTCACTTAAACATACTCTTACCTGTTAGGGTGTCCCCTCCCTCCCAGGGAATTCTCTTTCCACTACAGGAAAGGCTAGGACATTGCATTGGGAGACTAATATAGTCAATTGTTACACTAGTGGAAAAACTATTGTGAATGAAATTCAAAATTTGACTTCATTGGTCAACCTGAAGCAGTGTTTAAAAGCTGGACGTATCAATTTATCTGTCAGGATTTACCTTAAAATACTAAACATCTTTAAAATAGGCATACCATGCCTTATGAATGTCTGGATCCTTGGTTTCAGTCTAAAGTACTGTGAATCTTCTAGCATTGGACTGAATGTATGGTTGACTTCCTGTAATAAAAATGAATTCTAAATTCTATTGGGAAGGGAAAGTTTACCTTTTTAAAGTAAATTGATAAATTGAATAGAGCTTTATTAATTTTATTTTTTTTAAATATTATGACAGCCAACACAATAGAAAATGCTTGTTAAATTATTAAGGGTTCATTGAGGATTGAAAGTTGCAGTCTTATGCATGTTAACATATGTATAAACTTCATTAGATATACTCAAGTATGGAATTAAACATAAATCCGATGCATAAATTAAAGACAAATATTCAACACAATTGAAAATATATTGATGGACTATAATTGTCTAGAAAATCCATAATAAAAAAGAAATAAAATCATATCAGAATTTTTGGAATAAAATAATAATTTATGCAATATGCTTCTTATTGTTTAACAAAATGAAGGGTATTAATCACAAATAGTTACATTAGAATAATGTTATGGTTGAGACATAAATTATGGAGAACTAATTCCATTGCTAATTGCTATTGGAGCTTTAAATTAGCCCCGATGGGGCAGTGGATTTCACGTCTCCTGTTCCAGGTGGTGATACCAACTTACGCTTATCTCAAATGAATCTGCCGTTGGGCAGGTATGTATGCTATTGTAAGGCAATAGTTTGAGAATGACATAGTTTGGCATTGAGGACTCTGATGGAGATCAGCATATGCCTGCGCCCAAGCAGGCCTTTTAGAAGGAGTAGGCAGGGGTTCCCTGCTTTCGTGGGTTTATGGCTCAACCTTGGCATTATTGTAACGTAGTTTTTTGTGTTTAATGTTTCTTAGACTTGGTTTTCCATTGCCAGCATGGAAGGAACCCTAATGCATGAGTTTCAGAGGAGAAAGTAGCAGTTCTGAACCTGCTGTGTGGCTCGATCAGCAAGCGTGAGTATTAACGCTAGAGCTGTCAGGCCTTGTGAAAATTAATGAAGCCTGACGGTTACCCAGTGGAAAGGTCAGAGGCAGAGCTTGCTCTTACGTAACATTTGTATTTTGTTGTGTCTAACAACAGTTTGAACAAAGGAGAGCTTTTATGCGTGAGCCTTAGATTTATCACAGGACTCCATAGGTCTTGGCCTTCTCTTTTCCTTGTGTTGTAGCTTGATGTTTTCCTTGCATAAAACCAAAGTATTTAGTTGTTTGCTTTTTATGCCCACCTTGATTGATTTTTTCCCATGCTTCTCAACTATCCTTCCAGTCTCTGTCCAACTCAGTTACCACTTTTGAAACAGACAGCAGTTAAAGCAGTAATGATGATGAAAGTGTTGTTCATGAATTTTGAGAATTCCTGATGTTAGGCCCTGTGTGTGTGTGAGAGAGAGAGAGAGAGAAAGAGAAAGATAGATTAGGGCCTTCATACTGTTGCATTACATTTTTCAGTTTGAGATTATATGCATATTTGAATTATATTTGGCTAATTTGGAGAACACATAGATCATTTCATTGAGCCAGTAGTGCTTCAAAAGTGTTTCTTGCTTTGCCTTGGTTATGTTTACCAAGTCTAT
Organism: Pseudoxenodon macrops; assembly: GCA_032467955.1. Lineage (NCBI taxonomy): Eukaryota > Metazoa > Chordata > Lepidosauria > Squamata > Pseudoxenodontidae > Pseudoxenodon > Pseudoxenodon macrops. The sequence goes on along the minus strand of JANHFT010001976.1, from coordinate 66,855 downwards.
TAAAGTCAAGCAGGTTGGGAAAAAAGAAGAAGCTTGAACAAACCATAAGAATTGGATTAAAGAGAATAAATGTTCCATTCCGAACAATCATTCTGACTTCTACATATTGAGTATGTTGGGGATAGCCTGGAGGGAGCAGTTAAATTACAGAAAAGTAAGATCACTGAAATGAAGGGGAAAGATGTTTAGTTCTTAATCCTTAGGAATGACAAAGCATTTGTTTGCAAAAAATTATCTTCCCATTACTTTTTTGCTTGATGTATGGTCTTAACCAAGTTACTTCCCCTTTTGTCTCTTCTCATCTTCAAATAATCAATCTTGCAAACTTTTGGGAAACCTTCAGCCCAATATTCTCTATTATGTATTTATTTATATTTGCATAAAAGTTCATTTTTCTACACAAATAGAAGCAATCTGGAATGTATTTGTGTAAAATCAGACAACATTGTGATTGAAATGCTTTGGTGAACAAGTAATTTTATGATTAAGCCTATTATCTGAAGAGAGTTTATATTTAGTTCAGACTGAACAGTGGGGATATCCTGTCCTCACTATTTTTTATATAATTCTTAATAGAACTTTGTATAAGATGCTGAGAAATTAAAAACATAGGCCAGTGCTTGGCAAAATATAGTCTAGAAAGTAATTCTTTCTTCATCATGAAAAACAACAATATTATTTGCAGTTATAGGCTCCATTCCTTAGGATACTTGGGTTACAATTGGATTTTGTACACTAATTTTGTACATTGTGCTCTATTTATAATTTCACTTTTAGCCCATTTCTGACTCGTACAGTTGCAGCTGACTGGGATCATTCTTGATTTATGATACATAAAATTAAAGTGTTATGTGACTAATACATTCTAATATACAAGCAACAACCAAGTATTTTAAGGAATTTCATACCCAATTTGTAATCAAATAATATTTCTGTTAAACTGTAAGTATATTTGATTAACACAATAAAAAAGAAGGGGGAAACTATAATAATAAACAGTATATTGAATAGTGTCAGTGATATGTAAACTATATGTCAAATGAAAATAAAAATCTAGAATCCAAATTTGGATTGTGACCCAATTCCATGTATAGAATTATAGTCCACAAATGGTTTCCAAATAAGATTGAATTCCACATTAGATTTTCTATTCAGATATTAAGTTATTCCACATTTTAGTAAACAATTTTTCCATAGAGGGGACCAAAGATCTCCTTTAATTAAAAAAATATCCTTACAGCTGTTAAGATATCCTATGCAACTTAGTATATATTGAATAAATATATCACTGTATTTTTTGGAGTATAAGACGCATCTTTCTCCCCCCCTCCCCCATAGAGCGTGGAAATGTTGGTGCATCTTATACACCGAATATAGCCATTTTTGGCTTCCTGAAGCCCCATCCCTGCACCCTATTTTTGCGAAACGTGGGCCTGTTTTTTGCAAAAACAGGGTGCCCAGAGGGTTTGGGAGGCTTGCAGAGTGCTTCTGTGGGCTAGGGGAAGGCAAAAACGCCCCCATTTTTTGCAAAAAATAGGCTGTTTTTGTCTTCCCCCCAGCCCACAGAAGCACTCTGCAGGCTTCCCAAACCATCTGCATGCCGTGTTTTTTGCTAAAACTGGATAAATCAGGCCTGTTTTTGCAAAACACAGGATGCATAGATGGT
>JANHFT010001976.1:46152-65089 GCA_032467955.1 Pseudoxenodon macrops | reverse complement strand
TCTCTCTCTCTCTCTCTCTCTCTCTCTCTCTCTCTCTCTCTCTCTCTCTCTCTCTCTTCCAAATCTGCTGCATCAACATTCCGCATCATTGGGATCATATTCTGAGCCAGCTGAAATGAAATATTTTCACGACATCATCAGCTCCCTGGGAGTCTTTTCAGTTAAAACTGGAGTTCTAGGGAAATGACAGAGCCTCATAGGGGGAACGGCTTTACTGAGTAAGGAAACGGGTGGCATTTGAAGGGAGATATTGCCCCAGTGTGTGTTTGTGCTTGTGCTTCTACCAATGGAAATCAACCTCACAACTTTCACGTGTTTCCAAAGCTTCAGAAGCCAGAGAAACTGCTATGTTTTCATTGGTCCAATCCACAAGGGAAAATATAACTGTTCTGCAAAAGAGGTGCATGGTCTCAAAAAGAACTGTAAGTACACACACACACACACACACACACACACACGAATACGAGAGTTCTTTCATATGTGGTGGTGCATGAGTTTTTTTTTGGAGGAGTAGCATAAATGAAAACCAACATGGCACCCCCAACTGCGTGCTTAGATTGATTCCTTTTTTCTATAGGTCAAACACGCAACTTACAGAATAGGATAGAATAACAAGAGTTGGAAGGGACCTTGGAGGTCTTCTGGTCCAACCCCCTGCTTAGGCAGGAGACCCTTCACCACTTCAGATAAAAGGTTATCCAACATCTTCTTAAAAACTTCTAGTGTTGGAGCATTCACACCTTCTGGAGGCAAGCTGTTCCACTGATTAATTGTTCTAACAATTGTCAGGAAATTTCTCCTTAGTTCTAAGTTGCTGTGCTTTAGAGAACAGGTTGACCCCCAACTGTTCTTTGGAGCAGCCCCTGAGATATTGGAATAATGTGATCATGTCTCCCCTGGGCCTTCTTTTCATTAAAATAGACATACCAATTTCCTGCAACCATTCTTCCTATGTTTTAGCCTCCAGTCCCCTCGTCCTCTTGGTTGCTCTTCTCTGCACTCTTTCCAGAGTCTCAACTTCTTTTTTACATCGTGACAACCAAAACTGAATACAGTTTTGCCATCTTGATGTTTTGTTTTGTTTTTAACCACCCTTAGCAGACATCCTCTGGACAATGGACAATTTAGGACATCAAAAAGCCAAAAGCCAACTATGCAACATTTTACATGTCACAAATCATCATTACAATCCAATAAGAAAGTTGCAGGGGACTTATATTGGCTAAGCTAAGTGTTGAGAAGTGAAATATATTAAGCAGCTTTGCAGAAAAGATTCTAGCTTAGCATGCCAGGAAATACAGGGTGAATTCTGAGCTGCAGCTTGCAGTATTACATTTGGAATATACTAGATTTGTAATGTTATATAACAGATATTTCAATAATAGAACAAATCTGTGCAATTGTTTTAAAATATGGCTCCTATTCAGCCTTTTGTGTGATGTCTCTCCCCGTAAGGTACATGGGGCTTAGTATCTATGGATGCAGATAACTCTGAAAATATATTTGTTTTGCTCTATAAATATTACCATTAAACTTTCCATTGAATTTTGTTTTGTTTTATAAGGTATGGTGACTTTTTACGTTAAGAGAACTTTCAATACTTCTTAATGTAGCACATCAGATTTCTTTCTACCTTCATCCGCTGGGCTAATCCGCAATTACTTTGCCATTAAGGGATAAAGGTAGAAAATGTTCCAACAGGTTGTCTGAGGGTTTGAAGATTTTTGCTCAGAGGAATTTATGGAGAGGTTTTATGGCGAACAGTTAGCTAAATGATTGACTTCTTAGTTGCATTTTATTGTGAATAACCCCCAAACAACACAACTTTTCTAGACATCTGGTGTTTAGTTTACACTAAAGCTCTTGATACCTCTATGATTTTGTTTAGCTAAGTTCTTTTACATGTCTTGGATCACAAAGATTCAGAAACTAACTCCATATTCAGTAAAAGGACTATGATAATTATAGGGTCATAGAATCCTAGTGCTGCCTAGAAGGGACCTCAGAGGTCTTCTAGTCCAGTCCCCTGCTCAAGGCAGGAACTTTATACCTTCCAGGTCAAATATTGTCCAGTCTACTTTTGAAAGCCTCCAGTGATGGAGCACCCACAACCACAGGAGGCAAGCTATTCCATGGATTCGTTCTTCTCACAGTCAGAAAACTCCTTACTTACGTCTTACTTCTAGGTTGTATCTCTCTCTGTCAAATTTCCTCCCTCTACGTCTTCTCCTGCTCTCAGGTGCCCTACAGAATAAGTCAACCCCCTCTTTTCTGTGATCGCCCCTCAGGTGCTGAAAGACAGCTATCATGCTCTCTTCAAAAGGCTGGACCAGTGATGGCGAACCTATGGAATATTAGTGTGCCATATCAGTGGACACGTGAGCTCAGGTCGGGCGCGCCTGCACCTGCACACCAAGCTGGTTTTTGGGCCTTCTGGGCCCACTGGGAGTCAGGAAACGGACTGTTTCCAGCCTCCAGAGGGGGTGGGGAAGTCCCATTCTTTTGTTCTCCCCAGGCTCCAGAGCCTTTCTAGGAGCCTGGGGAGGGTGCAAATGGCCTTCCCCATCCCCCAGAGGCCCTCCGGAGACTGGAAATGGCCCGTTTTGAAGTTGGCAAACTCCTAGAAAGGCTCTGGAGCCTGGGGAGAGCCAAAAACGGGTGTGCCATTGTGTGCCAGGAGCGGGTGGTGGTGTCATGAGCACATGTGCAGCGCATGGAATTATGGGTGTGGGAATGCATGCATGTGACCCCCCATGCTCCCGCCTTTTGTCATGCAATGGTAAAAAAGGTTAGTCATCACTGGGCTAGACATTCCTAAGTCCCTCAACCGTTCATCATACAGTTTAGTCTCCAGACCCAAAGACCCTCATCTTTGTTGCTCTTCTCCTCACACTTTCCAGGATCAGAACATCTTTTTGGTATCGTGAAGACCATCACTGGGTGCCATACTCCAAATGTGGCCTCAACAGCGTCACGTAAAGTGCTGCTATCACGTCTCGTTGTCATGGCGCTGTTCCTCTGTCGGTGCAGCCTGGGGTTGCATTGACTATACGACTAACCTCTGTAGAAACAAAGTTAGCAGTCTTGAGTTACAATACATAAGAAACCAGACATGGCACAGATGGCTTCCTGGGTCTACACACAGTGGACTTTTTCATAAACTATTTTGCTTAGGGACATCGGCATGGTATAAGTGAAGAAAGTCAAGATCACGTCCACATGATTAAGGCCTTCTCCCTTTCTATGGGTGTTGCATCTGACGGGCCCCGGGCTCCAATCGTATACTCACAGCTTTCCATCTTTTCTTTTTTTTACCCTTTGGGTTCACGAGGAAGGCACAGCCAGAAGAGAAGTGTGCTCAAACAGTTGATTTTCATTCTGCCCCCAAAGTATTTTGAAAAATGCTTATCCAATTGTACCCACGTCGATCACCATAAAATCAAGTAAAAATCCACGTTTTGACGCAATGCCTAAGGCAGGTTAGTGGCTAATGAACTGGGGTGAGTTCCATTTCCCCTTCTATAAGCAACCTGAAGCAAAAGAGCCTGTGCGCAATATTCTTGAAGTGTTTTGCAATTGGCCTTGCTGGCTGAAGCAATTGGACATTGTAATTTAGCCAAATCTGGGTGGCTAATTGGCCATGCTTAGGTTCCTGTTTTTGTACTTCCCAAATGTCTGTATTTTTACAAACCTGATTACCTAATGCAATAAAATAAAAATAGAAAAGCTGAGCCAGATGTGATAAGGATCTAGAGAAGAGACGTTTTAAATGTCATCCTGAAACACCCAAAGATTATACCCATTCTTGATCGAAAGCCATCCAGATTTCAGGGTTGTTTGTTGTTAATGTGTTCATTAAACCCAAATGAATAGCTTTCAGTCCATGCCTGATTGGCTGAGCTTACAGAATGTCTGGTTTTTTAAGTATAGTTAATTCTTATTAATGACAATGGTGGGAGAACCTGGACACCTGCAGATTGCAAAAGAAGAGACGGGTGTTGTTTTGCTAAAACCCATTATTTCTCCTGAAGGATAAAGCGGTGTCTCTCAAGTACGGAGCAATTGTGCCAAATTTAAATCATGTGAGCTCCTTACGTAGCCTGCCAGCAACTTTTACGTCCAAAGCTTCTGTGTGGTATTGTAGGCAGATCTTTTCTTCAAATACAGGTGTGTGTGTGTGTTTTAAATTAGGAAAGGGAGTGAAGCAACAAAGTCTTCCTCACCTTTGCTATGTAGTCTGACCTGCCTGCAGAAAACCCCTGCATGGAAGTTTGCCAAAAATGCACAATATAAAAACACCCAGTTGTAAATGTGAAAAATGGTCATAAGTCACTTTTTTCAGTGAGGTTGTAACTTCGAACAGTTGTAAGTGGAGGAAACAGGAAATCACGGGAGTCGGCCAACTTCCTGGTAAAAAGTCATAGAAAGCAGTTCTATCTTGTCTATCCAAGGAAATCACTTCCGTACATGGACCAAGTCCAAGTCAGCTCCAGGAGACTTGACTTCACTCCCACTTCTGAACAACCACATGGAGAATTTCTCATTTGCTGACCTGCAATTAGCCTGGTTGGTTATCAGGAAATATAAACAGGTGAAAATAGATGCTGGGTCCAGCTGCATTTTGTGATGGCTGTTGAGTTGAATTTAGACAAGAAGGACATTATTTTAAAATGCTTTGAACAGTGAGGCTCAAGCCACTTGTCTAACCGAGGGCTCCTTGGTCCTCTCCTGAGTTTGGTTGTTTTCTTGCAGACGTTTCATTACCCAAACTAGGTAACATCATCAGGGATAGTAAGGAATGGGGTTTGCTCTCAGTTTATGTTCTAGTGACTTGTCCTGACAGAGTTGGTGGATTTGGAGGCTTTTTGGTTTGCTTGTTGTTGACTTGTTTGGCAGTCCCTTGATTGGGGTACGGTTTACTTGATTGTCGGTCTGACGTTAACCTTGAACATCAGGTTAACTGGAATAAAAATTAGAATACAAACTGGGAGCAAATCCTGCTCCTTTCTAGCACTAATGAAGTTACCTAGTTGGGTCATGAAACATCTGCAACAAAACAAGCAAACTCAGAGAGCACCAAGGACCTCACAGCCTCCTTCCTTCCTTCCTTCCTTCCTTCCTTCCTCCCTCCCTCCACTTCCTTCTAGCACTAATGAAGTTACCTAGTTGGGTCATGAAACATCTGCAACAAAACAAGCAAGCTCAGAGAGCACCGAGGACCCCCTCATGTCTAACCCTGAGCTACAAATACTCCCCTTTATTGGTACATTCCTAAATTCTAGCCTTAATTAGAGTGAATTTGCCCTGTATTTGCTGGAAGAAAAAGATTGTGTAGCGAATGAACAGACATAAGGAGAGCATGTGGACAGAAGGATTACAGAATTTCCATCCATCCACTCATCTCAAGTAAGGGACGCCTGAGAAACATCTCCTCCCTCTCCTCTTCCTTGTTCTTGGGGGGGGGAAAAGCAGAGTGGCAAGATGGATCAATAGATGGAGCAGAAGACATCTGGATTTTGTGGCATCCTTTTTTGAACCAACGAAGGTTCAACTCATCAAGGCATCCACCTAATTAATGGGCTCAGCCAAATTGTGCCTTCAAACCAAGTCAATCCCCGCATTCAAATTAAAGACCGAAATGAGATCAAGGAGGGCCACTTGAAGGGAGCCACCAGCTTCTGCTAAGCGCTAGATACTTTCCAAACCTTAGGAGCAGAATAACTTTTTGTGCAGAATAGGCATATCAAAATAAACAGCAGGATTATCCGGCATTATGAAACCGGATTACCGAAGATTTATGTTCAGTACCAAGTATATACAGAATAAAATCCCCGCTCAAATTATCTCTATGATTCATTTCTATAATTGCTTTGTTTATTGAAACATTCTGGCACTGCTGCAGAACCCCTGCGGCTTAGATGAATTAATATTAATTTTATCTCCTCCCTATTTTCCTCTTCGTGAAACAATCTGCGTATTGTTTCCATTTACGAAATCCTGTTGTGCCCGAATGTAGTCAAGGCACAATGCCACCTTCATCCCACCCCAAGATCGGGCAGGATCCTTCATGAGAAGAGCATCTGCAGACAGATACCTCATCCGCCCCTCTGAAAAAAAGAGGAGAGATTAAATCCTTTTAGGATGGACCTCACCCAGCTTCCCATACCAGCCCCACCCTGGGAGATGGCTCAGGTCATTCACCTGTAGGAGTAATATCCGATTGATTACTTCGTTCGATTTCCACTTCTTTGCTGGGTCATTGGTGCAAGGAGTGTTGGGAAAGTGTGCTGCCACTCAGAAGGCTTAAGTGGGTGTTTGTCAGATAGATTTGGGGTATGGCCCCTAAATGGTGAGATTAAGTGGGCAAAAGAAAGAGGGGACATTTGGAGCTCAATTAAGGGACAGGAGAGTTTTTCTGTAACTCGATGAGGTCCCATTTTCACAGACTTGAAGAACCTGCTTGTTCCGTGATCCAGAACCACCGTATATATATCCTCCAATCAAAACAGTACATGGAAAATCTTGAGGAATTTAGGGAAAATTTAATGTTCTGCTTGTTTTACAAGCATGCAGAAAAACAATTGCCGCTTCCTGTTTCCCACAAACTGCCCTTCTCAGAGGTCTCCTGTCCTTGAAGATGGAGCTTCTGTAGAATTGTATTCGACAGCACCCACCGATTGACTATTTCTCCTCCTCCTAGAGGAATGTAACCTAGGTGTCTACTGCATAATATGTATGTGTGTACGCTTGTGTCCATACACTCAGATTATATACTAACAGCAATAGCCCTTAGACTTATACACCGCTTCACAGTGCTTTACAGCCCTCTCTAAGCGGTTACCAGAGTCAGCCTCTTGCCCTCAACAATCTGGCTCCTCCTTTTATCAACCTCGCAAAGATGGAAGGCTGAGTCAACTTTGAACTCATCATGATCGAACTGCTGGCAGTGAGCAGAGTCAGCCTGCAATGCTGCATTCTAACCACTGCACCACCACAGAAGGCAGGCAGGCAGGCAGGCAGGCAGGCAGGCAGGCAGGCAGGAAGGAAGGAAGGAAGGAAGGAAGGAATAGCAATAAGACTTAGACGTATATACCGCTTCACAATACTCTACAGCCTTCTCTAAGCAGTTTACAGAGCCTGCATATTGCCTCTGACCACCTCATTTTACCGACCTCCGAAGTTTGGAAGGTGAGTCAACCTTGAACCTGGTCAGGATCAAACTCCAGGCTGTGGGCAGAGTTTGCCTGCAATACTGCCTTCTAACCACTGCGCCAGCAGAGCTCCTATGAAAGTAGTCGTATTTAATCAGAGTATCAAGGAATACCTGTTTTGTCTTAGTGGACCATCTGATGGCCTTCTCTGTTTGATTGTTTGTCTGATGCGAATCCCTGCTTTAATGCCACCAGCACTGGCAGGGCAAACTACTCCATACGAACAGAGTTCACACTGATGTTCCTAGTTAGGCAGTGAAACATCTGCAAGCAAACAACCCAGTTAAGAAAGCCCCAGGGATTCCCTTGAGTCCTACTTCCATGACCCCTTTGGTTAGTGGTGTTTAAGGCCTGCCGTTCATCTCTTTAACTCTACTAGTTGGAGGCTACTTCCTGCCACGGTACAAAATTCATTAATGGACTATGATGTTTTTAACACAACAACATCATTTTTATAAGGCAACGAAGCAAAACGTACGTCCACGGAAAGACCAGAAACCTGTGAAGAGAATCATCCGTATGGATAAAATGGGAAAGCCGTAATCCAATTACGGAATGTAAACCTGAAAGCAAGTTGCTTGCTCAAAGTAAATTGAATGTGAAATAATAGCTGTCTGATACAGCTGCACTCAAAACATTTCCTCTCTGGCATGTGGAAGTGAGATTTGGCAGGATCCGTGCACTAAGGCTCCCTTTAAAATGTGACGGTTCTGGCATTTGGTGAAGAAATTGGGGATTGGTTCGTTGGTCTTGTTGCATTTGTAATTTTTAATAAGATTACTATTATTATTATTATTTTAAATGTGACCATTTGGAATCTCATGGACCTCCTTCCTACTAGATAAAGGATTTCCAAAGTCTTCATGCCAGTGGGGGACAGTTAGAATTTTTCTAGGATGTGTTATGAGATTTCTCCCAAAACGTTTGCCATGATGGGTGGACTCATCGCTAGAGGTGGGCCAGCCAGCTGGGACCAACCATTTCTAAGAACGCTTCTGAGGGACACATGAATTATTATGCTTCAATCTCTTATTTTGCTCTGCAGCATTCTTTTTCCTTTTCAACTCACTTCCTCCCACACGTAAACAAAAAATAGGTAGAGACTAAAGAAGCCACAGAATCTTTAATTTAACCTTAGACTGTCCACCGTGGACCTCACTCCATTCCTAAGAGGTCCGTAAAGGGGGGGTGCATAAGAGCACCAGCGTGCATACCGTCCTTGTCCTACTGTCCCCATTGATTTGTACTCATGTCCATGTTTATACTTATACCTGTTATATTGTACATGTTTGACAAAAGAAAGAAAGGAAGGAAGGAAGGAAGGAAGAAAGAAAGAAAGAGAGAGAGAGAGAGAGAAAGAAAGAAAGAAAGAAAGAAAGAAAGAAAGAAAGAAAATATAGCAAGAAGCTTCAGAGTTCTTGGAATGAATGAATGTAGGACAGATGTTTACTTGCTTCTGGACATACAAGGGGGGAATGGAAGGAACATTCGCAAATAAACCCAATCCAGGTGCTTCAAAAAGCACAGCTGTCCATTCAAGCCATTGACCAGCAGAAATTAGATCAGAAGGGAAGGAATAAAAAGTGCCAATGTGAAGAGGGGAAAAATTATGTGGGCACTTCTCTGCCTTTACAACCTGTGGACTTCAACTCCCAGAATTCCTAAGCCACAGGTGATAAAGGGGCCTTAGCTGCCCACCCAGATCTAATCTAATCTAAAATTCATAAGCTAATGTCCTACATCTTAAAATATGTATTTGATAGGTTCAGATGCGTGGCATGCTTTTACTTGGTGGCCCTCAAACTGAATAATAATACCTGAGCAGTATTTCTTTTTTAGAATTTTTTTTTAAAAATAATAAATTGCACAATGTATTATTCAAACAGCATTCAGATCAATAGTTCAGTTTTGAGTGTATTAAAAAGTATTCATGAAACTTGGGTGCTTGCATTACCAACTCATTATTCATAGTCTATATGTCAACGAGACATTTAAAACTATTTAAACCCCATTCCTACAATGCAGGGCACCTCTCTGTCATTAGCAGGCTACAAAACCTCCATATTCACGACTTAAGGATCAATCAGGAAGATAAAAGCGTTCTTCTTATTGATTTGCCCCAAATCTCCCCCCCCCACCTCCTTTCATGGACATAATTAAACTAAATGGCAGAGGAGCTGTTAAAAAGCAGACATCGCCAAAGGCGGAAAGTGAATTTTCCTCTGTGCCTATGAGAGCAGTGATGGCTAACCTTTTTTTCCTCGGGTGCCAAAAGCGCGAACACACGTGCCCACACCGATAATGCAATGCCCCCTCCATGCGCCCCACTCCTTGCACATGCGCACGTGACCACCCATGCTTACCTTCAGTCAGGTACCCGACTTGCAAAACAGCAGTTCTGAACCGAAGCTGGAGAACACGGGTGCAAGATGCGTTTGCAATCGGCTGGAGTGAGAAGAGCAGGAGGTCTCCCGTCCCTCTACTCAAGAAGCTCTGAACGGATGGCACCGAGGCCAAGAAACTGTGCTCATCCTAAGGTATTGTTTCGCTCCTGCTCTCCGCCCTTTTTATTACTCGCTCTCCCCTGGGAGTCTGGAAAAAACCGAGAAGAATCAAATCCCTGGCAGAGTGATCAAGGTTTGCACCAACAATGGAGAGTATCAGATTTGAGAGCTGGATTGTCTTCCCTTGACTCCTCCAGGTGACCCCCGTGGGGTAGGTCAGGTGAGACTTGAGAATGGGTTCGTCACAGATTAGCTGTGCAGATTAGAGAGGTTGTGGGGGCCATTTACTCTCTTCCCTGGGATCCCTTTATGCAGGTTAAGCGAACAAAGGCACTGCCATTTTTCTTGCAAGAAAAGATCAAATGCTCTCACACAGATGCCCGGATTCTTTTAAGCCTGAGGAGAGAAAAGAACGTTTTGTAAAGCAGGTTAAAAATGGGCTTTAATCTAGGCAAGTTTTTTATTAGCTTTGCACTTTATTCTGGTTTGGAATAGTTATTGGAAATGAATAAAAGCTGGCAGGGCAGTAAAGCCCTCTGTTCCCTCAACAGTTTTAGGGATTTCTTTCTAACTATGGGAGGTAAATATTAGCTTTCCAAAATGTACACGTCATCCTTTCTCTATTCCCCTACATTTTAACCTATCAAATATTTGCTAAAAACTCTAGTGGAACTATGGATCCCCATACAGTAAATTCTATTTATGGCAAAGACGATATGGGCTCTTTCCAGGCTTGAGGGTCCACGTACAACTGTTACAAATAATATTTCAGAAACATGGACCGCTTCCAATCTTTCCCTTGCTGGTAGGTTTCCTGTGGTAAGACTACAAAACAGCAGAAGTCAGAAAGAAACTTCTGAAAAGTCCCTCTTGTTCAGACTCTGCCTTCCTCCCCTCCGTGCCTTTCCGCGGATGAGAGAAATGGATTGTGCAGTTAAAGCTTCATTTACAAATTGCGAGGCCTGGAAGCAAAGTCTGCTTAAGGCAGCAGAGTTTCTGCAGGAAGAAGAGGGAGCTTCCCTCCTTGTGCCTTGGAAATAAGGGGCCATTAACAGTCGAGTCTGCCTTCCCCATCTTTCCATTTCATTCAATCCAATCCTCATCAATCAACACTCAAATCCCGCCTTAGCCACGAAACCCGGCTGGGTGACTTTGGGCCAGCCACGCTCTCTCTCAGCCCAGAGATGTTGTTGTTGTGGTGGGAAATAGTAGGATAAATGAGGACATTATGACAGTAAGACAGGGATGGTAGGCACGCTGGTGTCCTTATGCACGCCCCTTACAGACCTCTTAGGAATGGGGTGAAGTCGGCAAAGTTCTAAGTTGTCTAAGCCCAAAATTTCATGTCTGGTGGCATAAAGGTTTTCTGTTGCGAGCAGAGGAGTGAAGGACTCTTCTCGTGAAATATCTCTGGAGATTCTCAATTGTATTCATGTCCGATATGCAGTGCGGGTTCCAGACAGGTGAGCTGTATTCAAGAATTGGTCTAGCAAATGTTTTGTATGCTCTGGTTAGTAATGTAATATTACCAGAGAAGCAGCTAAGAAAGATTAGGTTTACAACTCTTAATGACTTTTTGGCGATGTTGTTACAGAGGCCTTTGGCACGTAGATCATTTGATATGAGTACTACAAACAAGCAAACAAGTACTACTTGTTTGCACCAAGTGCTTTAAAGGACCAAAGTAAATTTTACAGGTGTTTTTCATAGTCATCTGCCTTGCTGTTATCAAAGTGAACATACATTTATAAATTTCCATATGGTACCATTTTCATTTTTCTACAGTACTTTGTTGAGAAGTTACAAGGCATTATGATCATTAGACACCTCCCTCCCTTGTAGGAAAATATACTTGCCTCTGTATAAATCTTTGTTGTGAAACATCTTGAAAATTTAGCCAACCAGCACCTTAATTCATCTACTCAAAATATGTAAAATTAATACATTTTATCTCAGAGGTCTATAATTTTCCAAAATTTGTAGACCAGTGTTATCTGTGAAATAGCATCAATCCATGCATCAGATTGACCCTTATATGCACTCCTCCACACTATTATACTGCTACTTTGGCCTATTGGCCTGCATTGACTTCATACTAAAACAGCAGTGTCTTAGTGAAAGTTAGAGGTAAATCCTGAAAAAGTGATGTAAACCACCAGGGATAATCAAAAAGCATTGAAAACAACCGGATGTTTGTGCAAATGTTGGATATATTGAAACAATACATTTTATATACCACATATGTTGGATATATTGAAACAATACATTTTATATACCACATATGTTGGATGATGATATTATCTTGATTTCTTTTGAGCCTGGCAATTTACAGAATTCAGAAAGAAAATATTTCCCTCAGACTGTTATTCAGTGGGATAGTTTCTTGGAAGCGCCACCATGTTACTGTATATTCTACTAAATCTAAGGAGGACTGCAGTGGTGTAATGCGCCCCAACTCTTAAGCAATGTTTTATTTAAGCTTTGTACTGGGGTTGTTATGGTTTGGAAATGGAGTGACTGGCAACCATTGTGTATCCTTTGGGACATTCCCTTATAATAAAGCTGCATGGCCATGGAATTAGCACTAGTTGTATAGTACATGTGACTGGAACTTAAGAGTTATTACTCATAATTGATGGGTTGCTTTTTCCCTTATCAAAAAGCACTTGGAAACACTTTGTTGCCATGTATTTGATGTTCTGTGTTTTTCAATAAAGCCTATCTTTAACTGATCACATGATCCTAATAACAGCCTGTAATAATGTTAAATGCCAGCAGTGTCCAAGCCTTGATAATTAACCTGATAGCCATCACAGCACCTGTATACCTGCACTTGCCTGCTCACAGTAGGCTATTTCATCAGGGTGACCATCATCAACCAGCTTGATGCAGGGTACCCAGCATGTTTAGTTCAGCAAGAAATGTCCAAGGTTACAAAAAAAATATTGAATTGTTGTCACTATAGATAACTTGTATTTATACCTTGGCATGTGTTCTGTAATTTCCCAGAAATGTCAGACAGCTGGCATATTGCTGTTTATAGGAGCCTCAGCTATTATCCTATTACATTCATGCCCACAATAAATTTGCATATGGCTCTTACGTGCTCAGGCTTAAAGTGTAAACACGTTTCTTTGACTAGATTGGCCAGCGATAAGATAGTAGTATAATGCACACAGCTCAATCTAAGAAATAGCAATAGATTGATAAGGTGATAGATTTCTAAGACCAACTAATATTATCAGATTGGCTTTCTAATATAATATTTTATGGATGAAGATGCATTATATAACTGTATTATATTATGTTGTATAATTATATAACTAGGATTAATTAATGTCAGATGGGCTAAGGCAGTCATAGAATGAATTTCACTTGATAAAAAGCATCCACAAAAGAGACTTAAAGTAAGATGGAACAATGACATCAGCAAGTATGATGTCCAACTGGCAAAAGTAAGATCAAGGCCTCATTGGTTGGAAACATTCAGAAGAAGCCTTCATCCTGCAGGGGATAGACAATGACTAGAATGATAATGATAACTAGGATTATCTATTGTACATGTTTCCCTTATACCAGTAATCTATATTAAAAAAGACAAATATAGCTACTAGCTACAATGTTCTCTATATAGTACAAACTTGTTAGATTTGACATGCAGTAGAGTGAGAAATTGGAATCGATTTAAATTGTATGTTTATTGAAATATAATCCTCTGAATTATGAAAATATACAGAAAAAAAACCCTGTAATTTGATCTACAATCATAGCTGGATCAAACCTCGAAAAAGGACTTCTCCTTACACTCATCCATTTGTTATGTTCTTCTTTCCAAACAAGAAAACTGCCTTTTGCTTATGAAGATGGGCAGAAGTTAACATTAGGAAGAACTCCTTGTCTACATATGTAGAAACAAGACTGCTGGTTTTCAGGAGGAAATGTGCAGTGTGGTGTTTCTTACAGGGATGCTAAAGGGATGGTACACCTGAAAACACCATCAAAACTATCAGCAGACTCAACTGAACAGACAGTTCAGACAGTTTTAGACAGTTATTGAAATAAAATACATGGTATGCACCATAAATAAGCTTCTCTTTGCATAATTTATAAAGTATGAGTGCCTTCTTTATTCAAGGATTCCAGAGGGAAAAGGCTAGTGATATTTTTTATTAAGCAATCACTAAATTAGTAATGAAATCCATAATGAACACACCTAATAGAACTCTTATTTACTAGGAATCAATTTTCTCTTGAAATAAGAACATGTTTGATGGAGGTATACGATACCAAAGATTCAGACTCACAATGCATGAATTAAAAAGCAGATTTAAAAATGGTGTTCTTAAGAAAGATGTGAAGCAGTGTGTTTGTGTGTACATGTGTACATATGTGTGTGTGTGTGTGTGTGTGTTGAAGTTGGAGATGTGATTTCACCAACCCAAATATAAAGAGCATCTCAAATATATGGGTTCTAAGGTATCCATAGAATCACCCATACTAGGAAAAATGAAAGGGAGAGAGCTAGATGGCTTTCTGTTGTTAGTTTCAGATTTGGACACATAGGACTAGGCAATGTGTATATGTAGCACAGGAATTTGAATTCCAGATTTTCTTGACTTTGTAGTACATTCAGAAGCCTCTAATAGTCCCTAAATAACCTTTGCTGAAATTTTATGCAAGTAACAATTCTTGAAGTTTATTCATTAAAATAATGAAATGATGCAATTTAATAGTTTCTATCAAGAACTTTTCATATGACTTTTTGTATCAATCATGACCCTTAAATTTCAGATTATTTTTTTTTGCAATATTATGCATCTTTGCAAGTTGGCAGGCTGTACCTTTTACCCACTAGTAGGAATGCGACAAGCTACATCTGGGCTTTCATTCTTCATTTTCCAACATTAAATGTCAGATGCTCAATTAACATTTTCATTAGTGTGTATTTATTTTGCCTGCTCTAAAGTGATAAAAGTTGGGAATTGACTTTATCTTCCTTTCATTTTTAATATAAAACAAAACAGAAGAAGCTAGTTTTCATTTAGCCATATTTTCTTATGGTGAAGTAATAACTTCCAAAGTTGATTTCCCCATCAGATATGTAATTTAGGAAACTTTATTTATATTGAGTTGCAGATGGTTTCCTTGATTCTTTTTGTTTTGTTTCTTATTTTATGAGAATTTGGAAGCAGATTATTTAAACTAGTTTCAGTCCAGGACAGATACAGCTTGATCATGTTTTTAAATGACCAATGGTAGAGTTGGGATGGAGTTGGTTTCTCAGCCTTACGGTCTTTGATCTCTCAGCAAATGTTGATACAATTGATCATGCATCATTTAGGGCTTACTTTGGGGGTCATTTTATTATGGTAGTTCTCTTCCTTCCTCTGAGACCAATTTTGGTATTGGTTGCAGGGAGAGATTGCAACTTGACTCTTTTCCCCCTCTTATGCAACATCTATATTAAACTGCTGTGTGAGATCATTTATCAGTTTGAGGTTCAGTATAATTAATACATTAATGATACCCAGTTATATAACTTTAGGCCAGCCAGGAGAGGCTGTTGACATTCTGTTGCAGTGTCTGGTTCAGATAGGAACCAATTGAAATTTTGGTAGGGCTAAATTGGCTCCAATTCAATCAGACTGAAGTTCTGCAGGTGTTAGGGCCACCTTGATTTGGGTATATTCCATATTTTATCCTTGATGGAACAAGAATGTGTAAATGAATGAGGTCCAAATAAAAGGCACAGTTGATCTGTTTAACTTAGAAGTTAAGTCAAAGTTTTGAAGGTGTTCTTTTTTCCAAAAAATAATGAAGCCCTTTTAATACTAGCGTAGCCCTGTTGCAAATTAACACAATATAATTTTTTAGATACAATTTTCCATTGTTTTTCTGCTAGTGAAATGTCATTCTTCTGTCCATATCTTCTTGCATTTCAGGCAATGTGGGTACAGAATTGTCATACACTGAGATTGGCATGTTTGTTTCTTCAGATGGTGGAAATTCCTGGAGACAGGTAATTTTTTTCATCAGGCTCAATAAACAGTTTTTTCTGTAATATATTTATTTCACATTTCTTGGAAGGAAGGCACAGTTCATGCTATGCCTTTCTCATTTGCAGATCTTCGAGGAAGAATACAATGTATGGTTTCTTGATTGGGGTGGAGCACTTGTGGCCATGAAACACACATCAATGCCTATTCGACATCTGTGGTGAGTTTATTTTCACTTCTACTATTATCTTTGCTGAATAAAGGATTCTGCTGCTGGCTTATCCAAACATAATCACTAGATGATTGTTTGCTGATAGTAATAATTAAAAATATAATTCCACAGTGTGTTTTTCAGAGGCATCCATGTTTCTTTTGGATGGATTCTTCTTTTCTTTTGCTGAACATTTTTCAGAGGTTACAAAGAGCTTAGAATAGCAAATAAACTAGAAAAGTGTAGGGGGCTGTGGGAGTAACCTTGTGGAACAGGAGGAAGAGCCACAGGGTTCAATTAAATAAAATCTGAGTCCAAAGCAGAAATTGTATTTGAGAAAACATTGTAGACTTGATAATCCTAAATTATCTTGACCCTGTTATAGATAAAGTCAGGTACGGGGAGGCACATTCAGACTGGCAAGATTCTGTTACTACTACAACCCTATAAAAAGTGGGATTAATATTAGTATATTTGTTTTCCTAGCCTGGTATATCTCAAAGGTCTGATAAAGACACCTGCAAAAATTTATAAAATACCAGAAAGCAAAATGGCAAGCAATCCCATTTCCAAATGCCCATCAGAATCATAGCAGTACAGATATAATCATTAGATTATACTGGAATGTCTTAATAGACTTAGAGAAGCAGCAGCATTATAACTTTGCAGTAAGTTGATGCGATGGCTCAGCAGTTAAAGACTCTGAACTCGGTAGCTGGAAAGCTGAAAGCCCAGGTTTGAGACCTGAGTGCTGCAAGATGCAGTGAGCTCCTGTTTGCCTAGAAATTTAAAAGCATGCAAAAGCAAGGGGGGTGCCGACATTGTCTACTCCCTGATAAAAATTGGTCTCTGCTCATCCTGAAATATATTTCCCAGTGCCTCAATGCTTGGTAAGCCGGTAGCAAGTTGATGTGCCTATTGATGGAGTTATTGTTGGAAAGCCAGGTTTGAAACCATATAAATTTGTCCTGTGGAGGCATAGCCAGCCCGGACTGAATGCCGAGGATACCAGCAGAGCAGCTTCAAGCCATAATAGACATGGATAATGAGGAATGAGTCGGGCCAGTTACATGATCATGGGCAAAACAACAAACAAATTTTGTTGATCTATCAAGTGTGCCTGTGAGTTGGAGGAGTGGTGGTGTGTGGGAAGGGGCTGGAGAGAACGCTGTTAAAGCAATATCTGATAGCTCAGCATCATTCCCTGGGGATGGGCAGCCCAAGTGATAGGAGAAGAAGCAACCGGAACTAAGCCTCCATCAATTAACATGTCTGAAGTAAAAATGACAGAGCTAATTATAGGTGGGAGACGGGTGGATGGGCCTATCATGCGGGCAGTGGCCAAATTGATCAATGATGGATAAAAGCGAATATCTCTTCAATGGTAGATTTTATACTCTGACGATGTTAGCAGAGGCTAATGAAAGCTAAGTGTATAATATATTTTGAGTTCCAGAGATAACGAGGTCTGTCTCTTCTTTTATAGCTACACCTGGAACTCGTATTTTTAGGATAGTTTGCAACACACACACACACACACACACACGACTACAACAGGTTTGTCATATTGTTCCTCAGGAAGTCTGCCCTTCATTCCGCACCTTCACAGACATTTTATTTAAATGCCATCATCTGATTATAAGAAAGGGAGACTAGCAGAAGGACAAATGTTGATGACTCGCTAAAGGCTATCTTATTATTTCATTCTATTATATATCACAGTTTTTATGAACAGTTTTTCTGAACCAAGGGAATGTAGAAAAACAGTGAGCAGCATAGAAATCTGCCTGCATGTTAAATCAACTAAAGCAAAATACAAAGAACATATTCTCACCCGCCTCTCAAACTATAATCCTGCTTGTGTATTTGACTTTTTATTTACTTGAATTATAGCTTGTCCTTTAAAAGATTTCCTACACAATTTTTAAAAAGTCAATAACAAAAAAATTCAAAACAGAAATAAGTCATATTGAGTTTATGAAGCTAATATTCAGGCCCAGGACTGGAGTCTCCATTGATTATTGAATGAACACATGTCATCAGAACAATTTATAAGGCAGAAATGCATTTCATGCATATATCTAACTAAGAAAACTTTCTTTGGTTTATCTGATGAAGTAGGATTATCTTTGCTATGGTGATGAAATGAAATTTCAATATGTACAATTAGCATTGCTGTTTAATAAATTTACTTGATTTTATAGCAATGGCACTTAGACTTATATATTGCTTTACAGCCCTATAAATGCTTTGCTTCTTGTAGATGTTGCAACTCTTGAAATTTTTTAATGAAGAACATTGTGGGGTCAACTAACTAGCTTTCAAGAGTTGATATCCGCAACACTATATGTGTGAATCTTGATGAGGCAGCATGTACGCAAAAAGTTGAGAAATAGTTTTTATTGAAATGATTTCTTACAGGAAAAAATGAGATTATATCACTTGTTTTTTCATTTTGATCTACTGATTCATACCCTGTAAATATTTTATTCATATCTTGTATCTTGTATTTTGTAAATGACATAGCATTTTTTGTTGTTCCAAAAGCCTGTTTTCAGACAAACAACTCATCAATGCTAAAAATTAATTCAGTATCTTAAAAAAACAGACCTTACTTCTCATCAGCATTCAATTAAGCTTCAAAGGAGATGCACACTTTCTTGTTTATATACAATTTATTTTAAAAAATTAAAAGAACAGAAAACTAACAGAAACACAGAATAAAGAGTACAGAGAGAAAGAAATGAGAAGAGATGCACACTTTCATTAACTTTTCCATTAAGGAATGTTTTGAAGGATTCATGATACAATGATATCAAAACAAGTAAATATTATTGATACAGAAAATTGTTCAAATCCAAACTTAAATTATTGTTAGATTATAAATACATTTACATTTCTTTGTCTTTGTACATCACCCAAAATCATGCCTGCTAAAATGTATGGGTATATGAGATAGATAGATAGGTACGTAGGTAGGTAGATAAATAGATAGATAGATAGATAGATAGATAG
>JANHFT010001976.1:32752-46052 GCA_032467955.1 Pseudoxenodon macrops | reverse complement strand
AGACAGAGAGAGAGAAAATCTCTTTGTATCTCCATGTCATTTTTTTTTGAAAAATCTCAGATAATTGAGGAAAGATGATAGAACTAATAGAATTGGATTGGATTATTGCTACCTAGTGGTTGATTTTTTCACATTTTCTGGATTGATGAATGGAGTTGTGGCTGACAAGTGAACATTTTATTTAACCTAGTGAACAGTTTAGTTTACTTTATTGTCATTGCACCTCGTACAACAAAATTAAATTAGCTACAGTTAGCTACAGATGAAATTTAGTCTGCATCGCGAGGTAAAATATTGTGACATATCAAACAAGCTCAACACTTGTTTCATATTGTTCTGGAGAGCATAACATGGCATAATTTAGTTTATAGGAAGGAAGATTGAATGTTAGAAAAAACACTTTCTTTATAGAGCAATGCAATAGTGAGGCTAATTACCTATTCAATGGTGGGTCCTGTTTGTTGGACAGTTCAAGATAAACAAGACTGCTTTAATTTGAATAATTGTATTATATGGTAATTTGTTACCCACAAAGTTTCAAAAGTAGTACTATCGTATTTAGGGTTTTTGGTTTTTTTGCAATACTCAGTCCACTTCTGTTTATTTAGATATTAAAAGACCAATTTAAGAAAAAAAAATATTATACAGAACTTTTAAATCATATTATTTCAAAATATTTTCTCTCAAAATACACATTTATTATGCCTATTTTAAGTTATTTATTTTGAAATGCACTCTAAACAAAGAGTTGCATCAGGACATTTTTGAAGTGTAAAAGATTAAGTTTCAGTGTGTAGATTTGTTCATGAGATACGGATCAGATTTCATAAAGAACAGTGTCAACAGCATCTTTTATTCAGTGGAAATATTTTAAAATATCTTAAAAGATATTTTAAGAATCTTAATATTTTAAAATATCTTAAAAGAACTGTGTATTGGATCAAAGCTGCATTTTTTTTCATTTGCTGATCGCCATTGTAGAAACATTCACAATGAAATGGTAACACTATATAAGCAACATCACAATATAGTTAAATCTATGAGATTTCTCCATCTCATAGATTCCATATTGAAGATCATATCCAGGAATGTAAAAAAAAAAAGGTGGTAGGCATTGTTCCTGCTGCAAATCTCATGAGATTTTGGCATTATTTGAATAGATCTCACATAAGAATGCCATCATTTATTCATTCATGCAGAATATGTGCATTTTCTTTATCCATCTCAATTAATTACTCAGGGTGGCTTACAATTTAGAATTAAGAGTTGTCCACATATGCCAGTTAGAGATGGTAACATTTGTAGAAATGCTTAGAAACTGTAGCACTAATCGCTCACTTTAATACATATTTTATTTAGGGGTACAAATCTGAAACTGCTTATTTTATGGCACAACTGCATTTGCACTCATTATAGTTCTTGTTTGTGTTTAATACAATGTTTGAACTCCACAAGAATTTTTCATGGTCACTCTAAAAGAAGTATAGTTGAATTTTATACATCCCACCAGACCTGAATGAGGAAATCTACCTCAAGAAGGAAAGGCAATAATTCACTGTGCAGGTTATTTTATATGATCTTCCATTTTCCTCCAATTAGAGCAATAATTTTACTCAAACACAGCTGTCACTTACTTACTTTAATAATTGTGCTGTATTACCACTTCAAAGCATGTTGAATCAGAATATTAATAATATGGAAGATTGTGAAGATTGATGCCTATTTATAAATCCAACTATCCTCTCTTTTTTTCTCTCTCTCTCCCTCTCATCAGCCAAAGACATTTAATTACCTTGAAAATGGCTGCAGTGAAACATTTTCATGTGTATTTATCTCTTTCAATCTCAGGGTGAGTTTCGATGAAGGAAGGACCTGGAATAAATATGGCTTCACATCAGCACCGCTCTTCGTGGATGGGTCCCTAGTGGAGCCAGGCATAGAAACTCAGATAATGACGTAAGTTGGAGACTTAAACAGGATGCCTTGCGAGACAGTAGAGATGAGCCATTTAGGCCATCCATCAAACAGAATGTCAGGTTTGTTCCAGGGGGATCTCTGGGTTGCTCTCTAAAGTCTGAAATTTTATGCTAATATATCAACTATATCTTATTATTCTTTCAGCTTTGATGGCATGCTTCTGTTGTAAATTTCCATTGCAGCTTTAATTTAAATATATGTGGCACTAAAACAAGCTACTAATGCTTACTGAGCTAGCAGCAGTTAGAATTCTGTTCAACGTATACCAATTAAACAACCTGATCATACTGGATATTCTCATTTTCATATATTCATGTAAAATTAGAGCAGACCATTTCTTTGGATTGTTATCCAGGCACAGTTTAACAAGGTTTAACATTTTTCCTAAGACTGACATGTCAATTGGGATAATTAAGGTAAACCTATTTAAAGAGTTAAGATCTAGATAATGCCTGGAATAGGGCTTCCAGAACTGGAGAAGATGGTTTTTGCAGCCCCAATCTGGTAATCCCAACATATATCTTCATTTTGCCAAACTAATCCATGTTATCATGCCCGTGTTAAAGTATGATATTAATTGGTATACATTATAGAATGATACTAAAGTATTAGTATCATGCTTTGTCACTAAAGTATGATTATTGGTATCATACCTTAAAGTATGATACCCATAATTAATTTTATTAGTAATAAGATAACCATTTACATTTACAGATTAAAATATATGTGGGATGAAAAGTATTTCCAGATGTTTCTTTTTAATCAGAAAAATATACAGTATTTGTTCTTGTCAAGACTCAGATGATATGAGTGTTATTTTTCAATGCCACAGTTCATTGGTAAGTGCCCTAAAAATTCTGTCTGTCAAGGAATATATCAGTAAAACTCAATCTTGTTTTGTAACTACTCACCTTGAAAATTAAGTGGACTATAAATCTATTATGTATCTGGGTATCTGAAGTAAATGAAGGCCTACAGACAAGGGTACAAGGCTCCGGGTGCAACTTGACACCTTGTACTTTTTTAATTTCATGTTTCATTGCCACTTATCCCCTTTAAATAGGAGATCACTTCACAGCTTATCTTTAGGCAGAAAAAAGTCAATCCATATCAAATGTTCCTTTTAAAGAGAAAACAATCTTGATCATTTGTTTGATTTATATATCTAGCTGCCTATTAAATTATCAAAGTAATATTTGAAGATGCTTTGCTTGTATTATCACTACTACTTCCTTTTTTAAAGTTTTGGGAATAACAGCTGGCTGATGGTTTCTGATATTTGAAGTAGGGATCAGGATAACTACAAGTGGCTGAGAAATTTCTTTTTATATACAGGAGTTACTCAGATGGCTTATAGTTTTGTTTTGCAGGTGAGGGGAAGAGGTTGCTAGAGGTTGGGGTTGTCTTTTTAAAGTGACAGAGTTTACATTTTGAACTTTAAGCCTACTGGTCTTAGCAAGTACTAGTGGTACAAAGCCTTCCATGTTACTAAGTTAAGAGTGGGTTAAGAGCTAGTTCCATTGCTAATTTTGTCTTTAACCTGAATTTCTACATCAGTTGGAACTCATCCACACAAACAGTCTGCCTAGTACTGAAAATGGCAAACTCTGCTTTCTTTCCTAGAGCCAACAAACTGCTGCAGGCATGCAATAATTTCAGGAATCACTGAAAACTAATAAAAGCAGGCTGTATATTAAAAAAACAACCTATGATTACAGTAGTTCCTGAAAGCGTTGCATGTCTTCAATGGTTAATTGGCTCAAAGAAGGAGAACACTTTGATCCACCATTTTTAACAATGACAGTCAATTTGTATCTAAGGTTTGTCCTTATATCTGACATACTTAAACCAGGGGCTGCCTGTATTTCTGCTGCAGGTGTTACTTACTACCTGTAACATCTTTCCAAGTGATTTCTTTCATACAGATTTATTGTTGCTCTCATACATCCTGACTCTAAAAAGGTTTCATATTAAATAACAGGAGACCATTAAGCATGTGGAAGTATGACTCATTTCCTCTACAGGAACTCTCTTCTAGTACATCAGGGACTGGGTTTGATGCATTTCTAGTCTAACCCAGTTTCTCTTCAAGGAGGGGAAATGTCTCATTCTGCAAATGGTCCAAGCAACTTATTTTTATATGACAAGCCACTTGATATTTCTTTGGCTCTTTCATATTTAAGAAAGTGTGTATGCTTATATTTCTTAGTAGTTTCAGTTTTGACCATTGAATAATATCAAGTAGATAAAAAGCTAGGTTTAACAAAATCCTCAATTATTAGTTGTTTTTTTTAAAAATCTGAATTTTTTTAGTCTTTCTGTTCTTCGCTAAATATGTAAATATAAAGTGTTCTTTGCAAGCAAAGTTTTTATCTGGGCTATAATGGAATTTAAATAGAGATATTTTTATTTGTATTTTGTACAGTATATGTATACCTAATTCTGCATTTACAACATGCAATCAAAATGATGAATATTTGAAAACACATGTCTCTGAATTGTATGATATAATTTATGATATAGTTGTCCAAACTTTCAAAAAAGTATATGGAATGGAAAATGTGTGCCTAAGAATTCAGATTTTCACGAAAGTTTAAATTATATAGGTGGACCATGTGAAATATAGTTGTAAAGATATGGCTAGATTTGATTTCAGCTGGAGATGATAACTGTAGATTGACATGATGTAGACACTGGATATTACACTTATTTATTATATGTGCCTATAATTTGCCAATATTTACACTACCTTTATTGTAGAGAGAGTAGATTATCTCTTAGTGTAAATATATGATGAGATAATGATTGCAAACTTTGATATCTTCCATGTGTCAATTTTAAAATACTTATGAAGCATTTCATCAGCATTGTCCATTCAAAGCAACAACAACAACAAATATTAAGACATTATTTGTGAGTGGTTGTAATTAGGTGAAGGGCACCTCATATAAATATTCTTTGTGACTACCTTCTGAGAAAAACAGCTGCACATTTGCAGGCTACACAGAATTAGAATATATGATTTTACTGATATCCCAGTTGGGAACAGAAAGAATCATAAGTGTCTGGGGTGGGGAGGAAAAGAGGGCCAAGGTTTGTCTGGGTGAATCAGGAGAACTTGGCTATATCAAAGGTCAAGATATGTATTAAAGAACAAAACAGATGAGGTAATAATTAGCAGTAACCACCCAAGCTCCATTTTAAGACTTTGATTTTTTAAGAGCTACTTTATGAGTCCATTATTTCCTGTAATATCTACAGTATAACTAGATACTGGTTGTAGAGTCCTGCTTTATAGACTACATCCAAAATTAATTTGTATTCTTTTAAATTAATAAATGGCATACACAGTGACATTCGGTAAAGCAGCAATACAAAATATTAAAAACACATCAAATTTTTACAACCTTTTAAACTCATGCACTTTTACATATATAATTAATCAGCTAATCACATATTTAATCGCTCATGAAATTTCACAGTCATCCTTTTCAAACTTAATTATGATCAGTTTCCTAATCCTGGAGTTGGATAAGGAAATATCTAGCTCTGGTCCAAAAGCTCAGGTATAAGAATAATCTTATAAGCAGTCTCTGTTCCAAAAACATTTGCATAATGATATTTTGGATATATTCTGACAGAACTAAACTAGGTAACTGCTCACTTTTCTTTTTTAATGTAAATAAGACTAGACACTTTCAATTAATGCCTGGTATAAACTTCAGAAACTATCCCTGCAATTCTATGTGTACCTATTATATACTAAGCTCCTTTGATTTTACTGATGATATGACCAGGTAAAGAAATCAGACCAACGGAATATTCTGTAGGGATATGGCCTCGTAGAAGAATTTCAGAAGCCATTAGGTAAATACCAGAAGTGGTATTTACTGATAGAGAGTGAAAAAGAAACTCAAGAGACCTCCTCCTTGATTCTCTTTGGTTATAGAGGAGAAGAGAAAGTTTCTGTCAGGCTTTCAAGATTACATCATTGTGCCCTGCATTAATAAAATATAGCTTCCTGGGAAGTCTGTTTCCTGACTTAGTTTACCTCTAAGGCTTAATCTCACTGTGCATGTGTCACCATCTTGTTTCGGCCTTTTTTTAGGGGGGTTATTTTTCTTCTTTTGCGCATGCGCAGAAGCCAAGTTTTCGGCACTGCGCATGTGTCACCATCTTGTTTTCAGCCTTTAAAAAAAATATTTTCGGGGCTTTTTTCTACTGCGCATGCACATGTGCACAAGGTGCGCCCACGCAGTGTGGGAGGCAGCGAACCACCGGTGAGGTAAGTTAGAAACCCCCCCTGCCCTCTACCCTTGGGAATGAGCTTTAGGAAACTTTAGGAAATTATATGTAGCAGAGTTGGTAAACTGGTTTTGTTTTTTAGGTATCAATGTTGTAGTTAATTTTGTAGAAAATAATGATAAAAACAAATATGTGCTGAAGTCGGAGCATCTGTTGTTGTTTAGCAAAAAAAATACGTTAAGAAAAGACATTAATGCTTGGGTAAAACAAAGACAAAACAACAAACACATATCATTAAATATTAATGACCGTTTCCCTCCTTCTACTTCTTCAAAGCTAATTTTTTTTACATATTTTAGAAGCAAATGTCACATGAAATCAATGGGAAAACTTTAACAGTTTTTTTTTAAAAGCTCTGATTTGTAAATTTGCAAATGCATATGTTAATATCCCATTCATGTTTTTCCACATTCTTCTCACAAGTGTAACCATCTGACTAATTTGTAAATCCATCCTGAACAGAAATCCCCCTCCTCTAGTAATTATATGTTCAGCAGCTTACTTCACTAATTGCACTTGGCATCATGCAGTAGCTCAGAGATTGCTCCTTGGCATACCATTTGCTGTGTTTCCACACTTGTGCCAACCTTTTAAGGAAAGTGCCTGTTACATTGTTAAGCAGCTGAATGACTACTTTCTAAAAAATCTAAGATTCTCATTGTAACTACTAAAATAAATTAGCATTCAGTAGTTTATGATTATTGTCCATTTCTTTCTTGCTTCTTTTTGAGAGGTCACCAATAGATGCCAATTCTTTCCTCATGCATTTCTAAAATTTTCATTGAGACAGCTGGAAAAAAATCCTTAATTGGAAATAAAGCTATTCTGGGCATTTGGGATAGGGATGCTGAACTGAAGATGTATTCACAAAAGCAGAGTTGATGACTACAGCAAAGACCAAGGCACTGGTGAGTGGACTGACTTTTTGGAACCTCTCCAAATAAGGAGAGGATGAGAGATTAGATGACTGATCTTTGCAAGAAGTCTACATAATAGTGGTTTTTCCATAATTTTGAGTGCTGGGAGATAAAGCAATTAGCAAACTTGCTCATGACAATGGTAGTTTTATAAAGGGCAATAAATTTGCAAGCCTTATTTTCAAATCATATTCATAAATTGCTATTAATTATCTTAAAGCTATTTGAGATCTTTGGAACAGTCTCTGAAAATTCACTGGGTGAGATTATCTTCCAGTCTGAACAAAAGAAAAACATAATTTTAAATTTAAGAATTTTATTAAAGATTACTATTTACAATTGTAAAAACTAATGCAAACTAAACAAACAAAAAAAGAAGAAAAATTAGAAGATTCCGGCAAGCAAAAAAAAAAAAAGTAGAAAGATAAATAGAAATGAAAGAAAAAATAAGGATATAGTAAAAAAGAAAATAAATAAATATATAATTACACATTTTCTTCCTTTTTACAAGTATAAAAAGTAAGTTATCACTCTCTCTTAAAGTATAACAAATTATCTTTTCTTCATATATTCTATCTCTTATCTATAAATCCATAAATCATCATAATTTCAATCTTGGCATCAGCAAAATACTTTGAAACACATTATCTATACAGGCATACACAGTTAAAATTAACTTCTATGGCAATTGTTCAAAAATATTCTTCAAAATATCCAACGTTAAAATATTTTTCTTAATTCTGTATTTGTAAGTCAAGTTTGAGTGTTCTTCTATTTTAATTCTAATTATTACTTTTTCTAGCTCTGTCTAGGTTCAATTCTTCAATTCTTTTTTTTTAAATCAAAGCAAAAGCATTTCCCATAAGGATTCTTTATAATTAATTCCAAAATCTTATTTTAAATTTATCAAGACCCCTGGTTCATTTGTAATTTTCTAAAATGAAACTTTTAACTATATTTTCCTGTTTATTCCAGAAAAAAAGTCCTTAAACTTGTATTTAAAACTTCTTTCACTAAGGATTGAAGAAAATTTAACTGGGACTGTAATTTGTTGATCCAAATATTCCTAATAGCTGAAAGGCACTTAACAAGCAATATTCCAAAGTGATTAGAAAAGTAAGTATGGAAACCTATTGCTTTTTTAATGGTGCTGATCATAGTGTGAGCAAGATAGCTATTCCCTCATCTTCCAGAGGCCGAAACCCATTGGAAATAGTTGAACTGCAATCTATTTGAGAGAAGAGAACTGTGATCCTCTTCTTTTCTGGAGAGAAATTATGATCAGCCAGTCGACTCACCAGCTCTTCATTCCACAGCTTTCTGTAGAGCTGCCTTCAATCAGTAAAATCTAACTACTTGTGCCATCCTCCAAGGGAAGAGAGGGGAAAAAGAAACACAAAATGTTAACAGAACTTTTCATATTAGTCCTTCCATTTTCGGAACAAAACTGGAAGACTCTTTTGATACTTCTTTGCAGAACTTGGGAAATCTTTCCTGAGATTTTAGACAATGCATAACTTTCTCTCTTCAGAGCAGAATTCCAGTTTTAAAACCTAAATTTGGTTTTGAAACAGAGCTAAATATGAAAACACACAAAATGCTGAATATGCCTTGCCAATTAAAAAAAAAATCAGGATGCACACAATATTTCTATATATTCCTACACTGGATTGAGCAGCAACAACCATGAGATTATTATTACCAATGCAATAGCTTTATTATCTTGATTGTAAATCAGTTAACAGATAACACAAAACTGCAAGATATAAATTAGGAAAAACTTTGGTACATATGCAATTAAAATTGGTATTCTTTATTGAAGTCTGGAGCAAAATGTCTTAGTATGTCTTTGGCTATTTTCATTCATAGAATGAGAATGGTAAAAGAAACAATACTTGTTCATATGCCAGAGCCAGTAAGGTCCAAATTTTCCAGTCTGAAGATTTACTCCTAAGACCTGTCTACAGGGCAATGCCAAGAGGAACCAGTAATGTGAAGCCAAACTGGTCCACAGTGGAGAACTATTTTCAGCAAGAAACCACCTGAAGAACTGAGGAATTTTTAACCAAATACCATGAAAAATGTATCATCCACAGATAAGCTGACCTCTCAAATTTTTTTACAGTTTTACATTTTCAAAATTGCCTTATATCTGGATAATTCATTTGATTAAAAATTCAAGGATTAGCTTACCCATGGATGGGTTTATTTATTTTTTAAAATTTATATGCTGCCTATCTCACGAAAAATGCAACCCGGAACAGCTTAAAGGTACTTTTAACAAGTACTGCTGTATCTACTTATCGATAAGTCAATCTGCAGATAAGTTAAATCCAACTTTTAGGTGCATTTTGACACCTAAGATTCTTGGCTTATTTGCAAGTATATACAGTAGTCTTCCAGTTCATTTTTATTTTACTACTTCTTTAGTAGCTAGGATCAGTGAATCTTCATTGATTGAAGTGGATTGAAGTAGTATTCAATTCCAGATCTTTGCAGTGTCACCCATAAATATGAATTTGATTTTGCTAGCTATTTTTCATTTTCCCTCTGCTCTGAAATTTTCCAATTCCTATTTTTCCATAGTCTACCCTCAATTTATTGAAATTATTAATTTATATTGCATCTAGATTTACTTCCAAGTTGGTATGAAAACTTCATTTTAGCATAGTATTTCGAATGAATTCAGTTTATTCTCCATAGAGTAGGGGAGAGAGAAGCCAGGAGTGAGTAGTAGCTCTATGTCCTTCCGTGATGAGACTGAGCATGTCAACTTTTTGGTTATGCCTCCTCTTTCTGGTGACTTCCCCAGTTTCACTCAGTATATTGTAGATGTATTTTGCAAGCGGCTTCGCCTTTTGTTTCCTGGCGTCTCAGTATGTCATATGAACCTGTAAAATTAGGTTAATTGAATAAACTATACTTGTCTATGAATATGCATGTGGTATAAGTACATCCTTAGACTAAATAGATTTCATATGCTTGAACATTTCCTAATTTTTCTTAAATAATACCTATGTTCATTATTCTTTTGACAAACAGATTGTCTAAAAATGCTGGACCTAGAGAGAAAAAAATAGACAGCTTTTACATTATCTAGATGTGTTAGATTTCAGCTCCTAATAACAAAGAATTTTAAGTTGTATTCTAGACTTATAACCTTAGCAGTTATGTGTACATTCCCAGCATGCTGGCTGAGAAATTCTGGGTGTTGAAATCCACACATTTTAATGTTGCCAAAATTGAGAAACCTGGACTATACTATCTGGACTAATCTAGGATATTTTTATTTAGGCAATTAAATATTCTAATATATTCTGTTCCATAGTTCCTAAATCCCAGTGTTAAAATAAAATAAAACAGAAAATTTATTTTTAGAGATGTTGAGTATTATACCGAAGGCAGTGTTTGTTTTACAAAATCTCTGTATGTTGCCATGGTTTTTGTATAATTGAACATTTCCTCCTGGGTTTATTTAGTAATTTCCTTTTAGGAGTTCTTTCTGCTACCTTTGAAGTTGAGATGGTCCAAGAGGATTTCAGCTAGAGATGTTTAATGATACAAGGCTTAACAAGCCTTTTAGGAAAACTGTTATAGTGATGTAACTCATATAAGTAACCTCTAATTGCTATTTGATGTGCTGAGATACCCAGAAGTTGTATGTTTTGGGCTTCTGTAGTATATGGGAAAGTGAAATGGGAATCTTTAAGAATGAGAAGTGGAATGGAGGGGAAGGGGAGAAAATCATGGCATTCCCTTTCTTAAAAATAAACCCCAAATTCTTTCACAGAAGCTTGATTTTGGCCAGTTTAAGTCTAGCGGTTTTTATAGTTTGTCCTGGATTGAATGTATGACTGTTGGATGCATGCTTAATTTTGAATTTCGTATATCAATTTATGAATCCTTGTATGTATTCCATAATTGTTTACCTTATTTATATTGTTGAACTATACAGGAAACCTCTAAGGACTATACTTGTAAATGAATGAACTGATTGAAAGTTTCTAAATAATCCTTCCAAGTTTTCAATTATTGTTTAGTGAAATAATTATGAAGTGTTGAGGTAGCAGATCTTCCTTTAAGCTGTCCTTTTTTATCTTTTATTTTTATATTTTCTTCCATGTGCATTATAGTGGCAGTGGTTAGTTAATTTAACTCTGGCTCCACTTCCAATTCTTGATCTATGTCTGCATCAATTAGATCCTGGTTCTTGAACTGACTTTGTTGTGGAACTGATGATTTTCTTGAACACTAATTTTATTTATACCCTAATAGAAAACAATCAGGAGGTTGTGCAGTCCATTAAATTGGCTTCAATGTTACAGTTACATTTCATATTTTATTCATGTTCTACCTTTCTATCCATTCATAAAGGCAAGCTTGTTGGCCCAAACTGTGTGTGTTTGTGTATTTCTCTATTGTTCATTATCTGTATCACAGTAGTTATGGTAATATATAGCATGCAGATCTTTCACATTGAGCTTAACTTGCAAATGCAGCCAGAAAAAAACCCAGATCACAGCTATTTCAATCTATTTCTTTTCCAAAATGATATGAATCTGTCCCATTACCTGTACATCAGTTAGCAAGTTAGTAATCATGTTTTATACCAAGTGAATTTTTAATAGTACCTTCTTTCATAAGCTTTTAACAAAACTTAATTATCAGATATATCTGATCAGTGCAGAAATTCTCATCCCACTCATTGTCAAACATAGAAAGTGTTCAAGGACACCAACTGCTTTCCTAGAAAGAAATGGGAAATAAAAGTAGAATTCAATATCATAATTTAAATATTATAATAGATTGAGAAGGTGACATTGATGGAACCATTGTTTGCATAAGGATCACACAGTAGTTCACTCTTTCTCACTTTCTAAGAAAGGATTTAAATCACTGCAAAACAATATCCATAGGAACCAGCCTTCACAAAGTGATCCATCCAGCAAACACTGAGTAATTTTATTTTGTTTATTTAAAAAAAACAATTTAATAAGCTTATATAGCTGGGTGGCACTCTGGGTGGCAAATAAAATAAACATTAGTACAAAATATTACTGAAAATACTGTAAGCTTCTGAAAATTCCTCTCCTTTCAGGATGAGCAAACATGCTGGAGTAAGTTACAAGAGCTTTACTAATGTGTAGTACTAAAAGCTAATATAAAGGCAGGCAAAGAGCTGATTGAGCAAATGTACATGTCTTCTGGAAAAATAGGAGGAATCAAAATCTTGACTGGTGGCTATATGTGGCCATAGCTAACATTAAACATACCGTAGATCCAGAAAACGGAGCAAGGCAGCAATAGAGAGCAAATGAAATCCATGAATGTCCAAGAGAACCAGAGGATTTCACAAGTTGAGGTCAAATTTCCAAGAGTCAAAGCGGAGCGTAGGAAACAATAACACAGAACCATAGATCCAATATTGAAGAGTTATTTTTCATGAATGCCAATCTCTGGCTGTTATTACTAAATAGGTTGTCTAAAGAAGTAGCTTACTTAAGGATATTGATATATTTGCTTCTTGAGGAATCAAGAAGGTCAAGTTTGCTTTGCTCTCAAAAATGTCAACAAGTGCTGAGCTGGGCACCCAGCCACATTCTAACCCTCATAGTTCAACTCAGTTATTCTTGCTGATTTGTTCCTATATCAACCTCAAGTTGTTGACTATCTGCTGTCTCCTAAAACTGGCAATTTGATGGGGCAGAGAAGTTCAATAAAGTATTATACCTTTCTTATTCCATCCATGAATGCAAACAATGATATCTCAATCCTATATTTAGAAATGTAGCTTTCACTAACAATACTCTAGGCATCTTTTAGCCCATTGAGTTCCCTCAATTCCTAAATTATAATAGACGCAATATAATATAATATTATAATATTAATATTATAATATTAATAGACGCAAGCCAGACATATGAGGAAACTACAGAAGATACTGGACAGGTGGAAAAAATAGCAGAATTGGACAACAAACAACAAGAAAAAATAATAATAAAGAGATAATAATAGCAGTGAAGTTGAAAAAGAGTCTAGAGCAGAAGGGGAAGATCTTAGATGGTATGGGAAAGAAAGGGGAGGAAAAGAAAGGCACAAGG
>JANHFT010001976.1:0-24571 GCA_032467955.1 Pseudoxenodon macrops | reverse complement strand
ATTTGTAAGGCTTGCCAAGTCCAAATAACTATGTGAAGTGAACAATAATAATAAAAAAGATTATGAGAAAACAGTAGTTCAAAACAGAATAATCCACAAGTGACTTCATATACATACAATGATCCAAAGGAACCGTGCAGTCATCCAAGCCCAAGGCCTAGGAGTAAAGTCAGATCTTCAAGGCTCACATGAAAGGAGAACAAAATAGAAATTGTTCAGATCACCAAGGAAAGCTATTTCAGAGGATCAGTGCTAAAGTAGAGAAGGTACACTTCTGAGAATCCATCAGATGACACTTGTTAATGGTTGGGACTGAAACATGCCAACTTCTTGTGAAGGGTTAGGGTGGCAGAACTATGGTTAAACAACAAATCATGATTTATATTGCTTCTTTAGCATGATAGCCAGTTGGGCAATCGTGCTTTCCACCAATCTGCTTCACAGGCTTGTTGTTCTTTAGAAACTAGGAGGAGTAAGGAATATTAGGTATATTTTCTATCTTGAGTTATTTATAAAAATAATAAAGTTGGGATAATATAGAAAAGTGTAAACTTATATTTTGTACTTTACACAGTATTATCACTTGTTTTATTGCTTTAAAAAGTAGGGGTGCTCATATTCACCATAAATGTGCTATTTCGGGGATCTGAAAGCAACTTAATATTTTTACATATTTTTCATATCTACCTTATCCATTGTTCTGTGACTTTCATTGAAGATACACCCCCTCAATTGTTCTTCACATTTGTTGAAGGGCATGTTGTTCCAACAAAGATTATTTAATTAAGATTATGAAGTCATTTTGCCAAGAAGCTAATGAGATTTGGCTATGTGATGACAACACTGTCTGTAAACAAAATGTTCTACAACTAGGCAGAGTAAGAGAAATGGGAACACATCCATTTTCCCCTTTCACACATAGCCAGGGCAGTTATTCTTTTGAAAAGCAATGCAAAGACATTTTAATGCAGGTCCAGTTATCTGCATTTATGTGATTATTAGATGGGGAGGAAAGTGAATAGAGAGAGACGCTTGAGATGTGAATTCCTATTGCTATCCAGTACTTATTTTCATTCATGATGTTCTTTGAATTATTCCCACATAACCCAAATTCCAAAGTGAAAGAATTTCTCCCAAGGTTTTTCTAACTATATCATCTAACTAATAGCAATAAAGATTTCACAGGTGCCCTTTGCTTCTAATCTTATAATATCAAACTGCTGAAAGAACATTTGCAATTTGTCTAGAAAATTTATCTATCTATGAATGTTGAGTGTTTATTTAATATTCTAATGAAGAATTCCTGGTTATCTATCAGGAAATTATGGT
The DNA here is from genome assembly GCA_032467955.1 of Pseudoxenodon macrops. Classification (NCBI taxonomy): domain Eukaryota; kingdom Metazoa; phylum Chordata; class Lepidosauria; order Squamata; family Pseudoxenodontidae; genus Pseudoxenodon; species Pseudoxenodon macrops. The sequence continues at coordinate 23,242 of JANHFT010001976.1, read as the reverse complement.
TATTATCTAGCCATCACAATTAGGGATATAAAGCAAAATTTAGTCCTATAGTTTTCTGTTTTCAAATATGATAAAGCATATATAGTTAGAGAGGGAGGATTACCTGGAATTGAGGTATTTTTATCATTTCTAATAATCTTATTAGCAAAAACAAAAATCTATCAAGCAGCTATTTCTTCATCTTTATTAAAATCATAATAAACTCATGGGTGTAAGTTGCCTGAGGACATAATTTTTTTGTGAAGAGAATAAAATATGTCAAGATTTAAACAAATCTAGTCTTTCTTTTACAATCTACACTACAATTTTCTCAGCACCATAAGTATAGGCGATATTGAATGAAATTTCCCGAAGTCATAGATCAACAGTTTTATAGAAAAGATGAGTCTGCAGGACTGGATCAAATGATGTCTATAGAGTAATAAATAAAGTAGAAAAATATAATTCAATTATTCTTCTAAATTTGGAGATACCAAAAATTAGGATCTTTTCTTTCTTTCTTTCTTTCTATAATTTGAAGTTACAACACTATTTTCAAATACATGTTTTGTATATGGAAAATTGTTAGCTGCAGTTAATCTATGAATATGTTATTATTCTCTCTCTCTCTTTTTAACTTTTCTTTAATCTTTCATCAATATTCAGAATCTTTGGCCATCTCAATCTCCGTTCTGAATGGCAACTAGTAAAAGTGGATTATAAATCTATCTTTAGCAGAAGATGTACCAAGGATGATTTCCAGTCATGGCATTTACACAACCAGGTAGGAATACATGAACTACTGTGTGTTTCTATCTCCCAGATGAACTACTATTCCTAGCTGCAAGTGTTGTTATAAATTAATGAGTGTAAATTATAGGATTTAGTTATATTGAAAGATGAGAAACAATGCAAATCTGAATACGATACTATAAAAGTAACAATGGCCACTCACAAAGTGTCAGACAAATAATTGCTTTGGTTAGTGGACTGATATGGTCAGCAAAACAAAGTTATGCATGACAGAATTTCAGAAATAGATATATATATAAATGAAATGGAACTATGGGGAAGAAGGAAAAGAATGGGGGAGGGGGTTGGTTTCTGCATTCAGTTTATAGCCAAATTGTAGACAAATGTAGAACTAATCTTGGGAAGGAAAGAATGGGACACTAAGGGGAGACTTGCCAGAAAAATTACTTAGAACAATGGAACTGTGATAAAGAAATTCAAAGCAGTCTTGCTGTTTCTCATTAAGGGCTACTTTGAAGGACTGACAATAGGGAAAATTTCATCAGAAAATAAACAGAGTGCTTTACCATTATCCTTGTATTTCATTATATTCATCAATTTCCACATAATTGTACTTGGTTCATATTTCTATAATAATGACAGTGTAAGGACTCAAGTTTCATAATGAAACTCTAGTATGGAGAAGTAAGCACCTATACACCGTGTATAATGAACCTGTACACAAGAGTACATAATTATTCCAACTCAGTATTCTTCTGCATTGAAGGGCGAACCTTGTGTCATGGGAGAAAGGAAGATCTATAAGAAACGTAAATCAGGAGCATGGTGCGCATTATCTAGAGATTACTCAAGATCAGTGGTTTCAGAACCATGCATCTGTGCTGAGTGGGACTTTGAATGGTAAGATTTATCAATTAAACATATTTGTATGCCATCACAATCCAAAGAGAGTCTCAGCAGCTTAAATAGAATGAAGACAAAATAAAATAAAAATAAAATAAATTATCCACGGTAGGAGTAACACAATTACGAACTTATTTAAAATGTGTAGCAATAAATGTAAATAAGTTAAATAAAACTAAACATCGTAATATTCATATCAAAGGAAACTTTCCGAAATAATTCAATTTTTAAAAAGATCTAAAGAACCAAGAAAGACAGAACCAATCTGATTTCCACAACGGGGCTAATTTGTAATGTTCACTTTGCCACAGAGAAGCACACCATCTTAGAGGAGGATTTATAGAGGAGGATTTAAAGCAGTTTCTCCATGAGAGATCAAATTAGTTGGGCCAATTATTAATGGAGTAAATGATCCTGGAGGTACCCAGGCACCAAGCCATAAACAATTTATAGGTCAACACCAGCACCTTAAAAATTAGATCCAGAAACCAATTCACATCCATCGCAGGGTCTGCAAAAATTGTGATTTCCATGCTGGAAGCCCCAAAGGATACAAACTACTGCATTTTTGAGCAATTGTACTTTTCAAATATTCTTTAAGGGCAGTATCAAATAAAGCAGATTACAGTAGTCTGACCAGACAGTAATTAAGACATGGATCACCTTAGTCAACTTATATATTATAAACTCTTCTTGGAATCCTTTTATTTTACATGCTTGGCATCAAACTGACTCTTCTTAGCACAAAAATACTGTGCAGCAAGAGTGTAGACAACCCTGTTCCAATTGAGTTTTGAACTGTGATTTATTCTCCCTCAAATTGGACTTTGCAAAATAAGTCAGTGAATTGTTTTCTTTGGTGTATTGTATCAGGAGGTTGTCCATTACTACTTGTTTCCTTTTTCATAGGAAAGCTTTCACATACCGGTACTTTTTCCCAGTCTGAATACATTCTACCATTAACTGGCAAAATAAGTTACATTTTATACTCGAAAAGAAATCTTAATTACTCCCTTCTGCCTCTCCAAAGTCTACAAAATAGTATCTTCTCAATATCCACTTTTCTCTTGAGGAGTGAGTTGGAGGGGAAAATAACTTCTAAATGATCATACAATTACATAACATCAGAAAATAATCCAGATTTTATTTTCAAGCTTCACAGAAAAATGAATCATGAAATATTTCTACACTTCTTGCTTGAAGTTTTCATTTTCCCTTTAGTACTTTATTTACCCTTGTCAGGGAAGCTTTTTCCAATAAGTTGAAGCAGCAGCTGGACTCAGTAATTTTTAACATACAAACCCCAGGGCTTTCAAGTGCGAAGGTGGGCAGTATGTGAGATTTTAATATACATTTACCAGAAGTTAATGAACAAGTCTGCAGCCTTCAGGGCCTTCAGTTATGTTGTCGTTAATATTATTTAATATTAATGCAGCTCTTCTGTTCTTTGAGGCAACATGTGACCCCCTCATGAACAATTTTAATTACTAAGTTACTACAAGGCATACTTAAAATGTGCAAGGATGACCTACTGAGAATGACTAAATTTGAACGTCAAAAAAAGCCAAAGCATTAAAAGCAGTCCAGAAATTTAACAATTATTTTAACTGCAATGTCTACCATGGTTCACATATCTGTGTGAGATAATCCATGATCCTTTGTTATTTTCTTGCCATCAGTGGAAGGACTGTTATAAAAAACTGCTCTGATTTAATCCTTCTCCAAATATTTTGCGTAATTAGATAATGCATCGATATTGTTCTACTTCATGAAGTATTTGTGGATTACACCTTTACAGAATAGCTCCAATGACTATCTCACTGAATATTTTTAGATAGAAATGTATTCATTTATTTAGGTCTCAGTGTTCACTGTTGTAAAATTACAACTTAATAATCACCATTATACCATCCACCAGTAAATGGCAAAAAGCACAAACAGAAAAAATTTACCGCTTCAATCCAAAAATAACCAGAAAGTGGATTTAAAAACACCACTTCTTTGGCTGATTTAAAAAGATATAGTTCATATAAATTTCAGACTGACCTTTTACATAGATACAGCAGATTCTGTGAATATGAGAACTTGAAAAGTGGCAACTAAGTTCATAGACCCAATTACTTCTCTTTCTCTCTCCTCTCTCATTCTCTCTGTCTCTCTCACACACATAAACACACATGTGCATGCGCGGGGAGGAGGGGGGAGAGCGAGAGAGTTTACTTAGTATTAGTGTTTTGCTGAAAAGAATTGTGTTTCTGCTATCATTTCTCATTAAATTTGATGTAAGATAAATTGCTTTCAAAATTCCTTTGAAAGGATAAGACATTCTTTGGGGCAGTGTATGATGCTGTTATAACCATTTAGAGTATCTATTACTACATTTATAGTGTCTTTTCTCTAAGAAGTTTTTCTCTGAGAACTCAGTATTGTTACTTGGGGTTCTCTCAATTGTCTCTCTCCATAAAAACAACCCAATGTGTCCAGTTTGGGGGGTGGGGAGAGATATCCAGAGTTATCCTATGAATTCCGTGAATGAGTAGGACCATCCAATCTGGGATAAAAATAGAAAAAAAAATCTTATTCCCTACCCTTCTGTAAAGGAATGATGGCTTCTTCCTGTTACTAGTAAACATGCCAAGATGTTATCAGGCTTGTGTGTGGCAGCTTGGAGTCAGTGTGACAAAGAGTTTTGCACTCATAGCCATCTTATTGTTCTGATCTAGGCTTCTTGATTACACCAAGGCAAACAAACGGTGTTTAAAAAAATCTCGATTTTATTTACGACAGCTGGAAAATGGATTCCTTTCCACCTGGGAAGAGTTATCACAATTAGTCCTATGGAACTCTGCCAAAGTCTTTCAAGATAAGTCCATGGGGCAATGGTAAACAAAGTTCAAACCTAAACAAAATAATACAAAATCAAACCAGAATCCAGAGTCACACACGGGACTACAGGATAATTGCAAACAAGTTCTGAATGAGTTGCTTCTTGCACAGCAGTAACAGATGGCCCTGGCCCCATCTCTACCTCTGATGCAGACCCCATCTGAGTCTGACCCATAGTCCTCTCCCATAGTCCTCTCCTTTTCCACTCATCTGCCAGTTCCGCAGGCTGCCGGTGAACCACAACACTTATAGCCTCCTCCACTACTTGCCAAAACTGGATTAAGGTTCTAGGTATCTGTAATACCTGTACAGATGTCCCAAGATCTGCAGGTGCAGGAACAAGCTGCAAAAGAGCTAGGCAAATAGCATCTAGCTGTTGGTTTGCTGTTATATATGAGGCCTCACATTGCTTTGGAAAGTGCCTGTGCACTGTTTGTTCACTCAATCCTTCATGAATTGTGTTGAAGATCTGCTTAGTCTTCAAAATGTCATGAAAAAGTGGAAATGTGTAGTTAACCCACTACTCCATCTTGAAGCAAATGATGCAAATTGTGTATTTTTTTCTTTTTGAAGGGAATGTCGTTCTACCCTACTTTGGCTGCTTTTTCTTGAAGCATCAGATTTTAGTTTAAATGTTACCTGTATTACGAATGATTAGAAACACTAGACAGCAGTTAATGGTTAGAACTGGGTTTCCTGTTAAAATATTTGCCTGTTCTAACTATGTCCCTTAACAGAAATAGAATATTTGGTAGGATGGAACGAAACCAATAGACAAATGTAAATGAGGAAATAGGATGGAAGCATATTCCCTATTTCCTCTTACCTGTGCACTATTTCTGTACATCTGGCTTAGACATATTATGTTTCCTCCCACATTAGATATGGACCCAGAAGTCTTGATGCTAATCTCTGTTGAACTAACAAACACGTGTCATAGACTTTGTCAAGGGTTTTCTTAATCCCACTTCACAAAGTTCTTGTGAGAACAACAATCTTTATGCATTTCTCTTTTCTATGTGGTAGGAAGATGAGATAAATGTATATGTATTTTTAAAATTATTTTATTAGTGACTATGGTTATGAAAGACACAGTAATAATCAGTGTATCCCAGCATTCTGGTTCAGCCCATCGTCTCGGATGAAAGAATGCAGTCTTGGCCAGAGCTACTTGAACAGCACTGGGTAAGTAGAAACTTCCTTTAATATCGGCCTCTTTTCCAGAGCTTACAGCTGGAATTTAGTCTATCTTTTGCAGAAATCCTGCAAATAAGAAAAAAGGATGAGAATTAAATAGATGCATTCAGATTGTGGGCTGCATTTTGCCTTTAAGTATGATATTGGAGAATCAAGGTCAAAAGAAAGACGAGGGCAAGATAAAGAGCAAGACTAAGACACAGACTAAATTTGTTTAACTTTAGATTACATTTCAATTTAATTTTAGTTAAGTTAAATTATTAACATGACTTATCCCATGTAATTAATATTCCTCCCTTCTGTTACATTAAAATTACAATTCAAGACGCCTTTTATAGAGCTACTGGTACCTGCATCTTAATTTCTTGGGGACTACATGCAACCTCAGGGGATGGAAATTGCATGATTTTGACATAAATGTGCTAGAGAAAGTAAAGCTAAATTAAATACTCTCCAGATGGAAGTTAATGGCACAACACAACAGGGTAATACAAGCAAAAATAAGAAAAATCTGTTTAGAAACTATTTTTTTATATCTGTTTATTTTAAGATACATAACATAAATATGTGAGGTAGAATTTTTTTATTTAGAATTGTTTCAAAACCATTCCTTTCTTTATAAAAAGGACATATGCCAACTTTCTATGTATTCTGTCCAGAGGGCACAGGGAAACAGATTCATACTGTGGCTCCACTGTTATGCTATTTCAGCTTTGTGCTAAATTTCCAATGGGCCATAAATCTTAAACACTTACTGCTTTACTGAATGCTTTACTGCAAATGAGCATACCGGCGTTATTGCCCAATACTGATAGACCACTTATTAAATTTGCTGGCTGCTGATGGCTTTCACCGTTCCACAGAGGATGTAAAATGTTGACATCCATTATTCATATAGTGAGTAGATATGAGTTTGTAGCAGGAACCTGTTTCACATAGTTAAAACAGGGCTGTCAATGGAACACAAAAGGAATCCCCCATGTTATGAATCCCCCTTTCTCCCTAATTTGTCTACTTTATAGAAATCCAAAGCCATCCACACAGAGCTTCTGTGTTTAGCTTTTTAGGGAGACATAAAGATGGTACAGAAGGAAAATCAGGAACCAGACTGCAGGCATATACCTGCATCAATCTGAAATAGCCAATAAATGCCTTTATGATTCTATTCATAACTTGATTTTCCTTCTAGCATTATGACTGGTGAAGCATAACATTGGATGCTGTTGGCTGAAAGGGATAATACTCCTTTAATACCAGTTAACCTAAGAATAAGTTACATCTGTTTTACTATGATTAGGGTCAAGATGAGGCCAACCTCATGGAGAAGCAAAATAAAATAGATGCATTTGTCCCAGATTTATTTCAAATAGAGCTTTAAAAAAGGGTATAAAGGAATCTCTATGGATTTTATTCTGCTAATTATTGCCGGCTATAGGGGTTGGTGCTCACCTTCATTTCAAAGCCATTGCGCTAGGACTGTCTGAAGACATTTTCACAGTCATGTGACTAACATGATGTCATGGAGTACTGATTTAGTTCAAATGGAGACACGCTGGTGTAAGGGAAACAGGATAACTTTTGTTAGAACTTAGTGAAATAAAAGCTCATTTTTCTCCTATTTTTTCTTTCGTTTTTTTAAAGTCCAGTAATGTAAAAGTAACATTTCACTAAAGATGTGGTGAGATGACATCATAACAAGGGAATAAGGGACATGAAAATAGGTAAACATGCAATGAACTGCACCTTAATGAATTTTGCTACTCAAATAGCACCTGAAGTTATTTTTCAAATGTTTGATATGGATGTTTGCAAACAATTTCTTCAACTGAATACATAAACTATGAAACTTGAGATTTGTGAAATTATAAAATATGAAATTATAAAATTCCACAGGTATCGGAGGATTGTTTCTAATAACTGCACAGATGGTTTGCAAGAAAAATATGCAGCCAAGCCTGAACAGTGTCCAGGCAAAGCTCCCCGTGGGTTACATATTCTCACATCCACTGGCAAGTTGGTTACAGAACAAGGCTATAACACTACCTTCATAATTCTTATGGAAGAGGTAAGCTAATGCCCTATATTAATAATGGCATATCCAATAGAATAATTTTCTAGTGCAAGGACTCTTCCGTTTTTGAAAACATTCTTAATTGCCACAAAGATCAAACCAAACTATAAGAATACAACTTTTAATGAATGTCCCATTTCTGTGTTTATCAATGTGTAGCTATTTATTGGTACCACAATTGAGGTGGTGGGTAGATATACTGTATGTAGAAAAGAAAGCAGCAAAATAAAACCCAGAAGTTGGAATGGTTTTACAAATCAAATGAACTATCTTAATGCCTTTTGCAATAAAACTGCTGATTTGAAAGTTCAAAATATAACTTCTAATTTAAATTAAGAGAATGTCAGCAGCAGCAAATTCTATCAATGCAATGTTTCTTCTCTATATCCATCTATGGTGCAAAACTTTGTATGAATTCTTCTATGTAGGAATTCAGAAAAGAGCAGATGCAATATACAAATTAGAAAGCCAGTAGCTGTTTATTAAAGTTTCTGAACATACTTTCACATATAATGAACAAAACACAATGAAGCAATAACACTGCAGATGAGGCAAAAATATATATATGAACAAGCTGAAGAATGGAACTGTGTCTGAGGAAACTCTGCAGGGCAAAGGAGACAGGAATACGGCTTCAATTGCTTTCAGTGCTCTTTGCTGGGATAGACATACCATGAATGGCTTTAAGATTGGTTAGCCATTTCCCCCTATAACTTAGACCCGTGATGACGAACCTATGGCAAATGTCCCAGATGTGGCATGCAGAGCCCTCTCTTGGGCACATGTGCTGTTGCCAGCTGTTCTTCTGGTTTTTGGTGTGTGCATGTGTGCCGGCCATGTACCAGAGCGCCATGAAGCATTTGCAGCGCTCTGGTGTGGCTATGCATGCATGCACGCACATTCCAGTTTGGGTACTCGGTGCCGAAAAGGTTTGCCATCACTGACTTGGAGCATCTTCTACAGTCATTTTAGGCTGAATTTACATAGGATAGAATTTATTCTGTCTTAATGATAGCTGATGGGTAGAGCTACATCACCAGGGAGGAAACGGCCTTATTTTCTCAAATTCAGTGTCTCCTATCAAATCAGTGCCTGTTTCCCTGTATGCTGCACTTATTATTGCACTCTGCTGCTTGTTCATTTGCTTGTTTTATTTTAAAAAGGATTTTGTTTGTGTTTATTTTCTTGTAAAAGTGAACTCAGTTATTAGAAGATTGAGGTTGATTTCTGCCTCACTGATTTTGTCAACTGTCTGCTTTAATTTTAGAAACAAACTATTCAGTAAAGAGAATGTTTCTGTATGGTTTGTAAGGCAAAGAAAGTGGCAATTGGGACTAGGAATTTGGTTTGCGGGAAGTCTGGATTGACACATCTCTTACTCGTATCTCATGGACATTCATTGCTATTTGCTCCAGCAGCAAACCTGCTATAATTTGACAGAGTGCCATTCCCTGTGGGTATCTTCCTGTTCCATCAAGTCAGATAAGGAGACATGTTCCAGGTTCCTTCTCTCAAATGTTATCATCTAGCAGGACCTAGGAAGTATGCCTTTTTTTGTAGCATCTTTGTTCCTGGGGTCTCTGTAAGCCTCCACCCCTTTAGACTTTCAGAAAGCCATGACAAGCTGGTTTTTCTCCCCAAAAGGGGACAGAATCTGAGAACTGTATTGTTGGTTGTATGCGTAGTTCTCAAATTATGACAGCAATTGGAATCAAAATTGACATTACTAAGCAGCATAGTAATAAAATGTGATGTCACATGATTTCTTCACTTACTGAAATCATTCTGATATTCCCTGTTGCTATTGTTAAGCATGGGTGTTAAGTAAGCACCTCAAGTAACCATGACATTCAACTTCCAGCTGGCTTCCCCATTGACTGTGGGAAGCCAGCAGAAAACATCATGGAAGTCATGGACATGTGACAGCAGGAGACTAGGATGTAATGTGAGCCTGGTGCTAAGCACTTTGATGGTGATCACGTGATCATAGGGAAGCTTCTACAACAGCAACTCTGAGAACTGGTCATAATTCCCTTTGTTCAGTGTCTTCATAAATTTGAATGGTCATTTAATGTTTGGGTGTAAGCTGAGGTCTACTGATATTGAAGAATATTTGTCGAAGCATCAGGTTTTACTATTATTGTTATTACATTAATGTGCTTGTTGATTCACCTCGGGTTTATGCAGGAAGCATCCTGTCATAAATAATTCTGAAAACTCCAGACAAATTGATATGCCACCTTGTTTTATTAAGCTCCAGAAACAAGCATGAGTCAAAAGTTGTGGCACATTAGCTAATGTAATTATGCCTTTGTTGGGTGTGTGTGGAAGTTATGGGTAAATATTGAATATTAGCATGGAAGTGGGAGAAGCAAATCAACTATTCAGATACACATAATAAGCTCCAATGCCTTTCAGCAATGTATCTGTAAAGAAAACGCCTACGAAATTATATCAGGTTTGTAAGTTTGTAACTCTTGAAGCCTAGCTCTGAAAATGAGTATATATTGACTAATCTCATAAATGTCTAAATGGAAAATTACTGTAAAGTAGTTTTTATAATACGTAGTCATTTCTATTTAATATATAGAAATACTAGCTTTTATATTCATATGGGTAAATCATTATTTTTATGTTTTATGAATTGCTTATTAAAGCTGTGCAGGTACATGGGGGAAATGCTTCTGAATTATTAAAGGCATGGCTCCTATATTGAATGCCTACATCATTAAGTTTACACTTATAGGAAGCACAAAGGTTCTTATTTATTACACAGGGCTGCTATCCTTTTGATTTTCCATTGTGCCTTATAAGTAACACAGCTTTGTCATGTACTACCTATCTGGTTTCAACTATATTCAGTTTTCAGACTTTTTGGCATACATTATCACATTCCCAATTGATATTTTATATGACCTACACCATCTAAAATAGGGGTCTGTTGAATATATCCAAGAGAATTGTGATAGTTATCCATTTGAAATATCTCCACTTCATTTCCATTGCAATTTATATTCATAAACCTGGGACAGCTGACATAGCATGTGTGGTGAATGATACACGTTTTACTATTTTATATACTGGAAACATAGTTAAAGAAAAGGGATTAGGAGATCACTGCAATGCGGAAAAAGCTAGTAAAAAGATGAAATAAGTTTGGTCACTATTTAGACATGAGAACACAATTCTTTTGTGTTTAAACACAAAAATGCCACAGAAAAATGGTATGCTGACTAGAACGTTCTCAATTTTAAATTAATAATAATTAACAATGATCTGCCTGGGTATAACTAAATAATAATAATAATCTATTGCCAAGAACATAATTCTTGATTTACTGATCCTTGATTGAAGAGAGGCATTTCATTTACCGGTAATTTCTAGAATATTTGTTTAAAACTTCTGGTTTAAAAAGATAATGAAAGAGTAGTGGTAAACTCATTTAATGACCCTTTAATGTTTCCCAGTTTTCTTTGGTCCAAGTTCTTTGTGTTTTGAAGACTATATTTCATTGAAGGAAACACCATCATTCATGCTGGGCTGAAAAAGTAGTGGTTAGGTTCTATTATGGCTATGAGGAAATCATCTTTGCCTGTTATTATACAGCAATGATAAGGTACCTTAGACTTATGCTTTTCCAGAACTCTAATAATTCTTCAAGCTGTATCAGTAAACCTTATCACTACCCATGTAGATTAGATAAGAGGGAAACATGCTTAGGCTGTTCTTGGTGTTCCTTCTTTTGGTTGGCAGTTAGCCTCTACTGTGAAAACATATACTCTAAGCTACATCAGTTCCAATCATGAACTCCAGTCTTCTCAACTGTCCACATATAATATTTCTGTCTTCTTAATAGCTTCCTTTTTTTCTTCTGAAGATGTAGACAATTTAGGGACTTGGAAAAAAGTTTAAAAGCACAATTCACTTTTAAATGGGCCACCACTACCTAATAAACACAACGGCAAAAGTCATGAAGTAAATAAGGCTAAGTTATGTAAGGTCTAAATGCCTTTAAGAGAGCAGCACCTTTGGTGCTATTATGCATAGTAGTTTACTGCATTTACCAAATTACAGTAGATTTATTATACAGAGACCAAATGGTCACTTATGCATCGCTGCTTCTCTCAAAAAAGCCATATATATAGTATAGTATAATATACTTCTCCATAAAGAGTAACAGACTTGTGCATCTGTTCAACTTACTGCAGTTGGATAATTTCAAAGTTCCAGCTTTCTCCTAGTTCTTTATCCTAAAACCAGGCTTAGTCCGGGCTTCAAATAGCAGCTGCAAGTAGAGGATTGTCCTTATTAAAGAAAGGCAGAACACTAGGCTAATCAGTCCTGACACCGTTAGAGCATTTGAGAAGCAGTGTGCTCCAACACATCTCTTCCATTAGAGAATAAATTGTCTTGTTACTTTCTCTTATTTTTTCATCCTTGTTATATATTTAGACCTAATAAATTCAATCATTTAAAACCAGTTTCTATATTACTGACAAACCAAAGGCCTTTCCTCTGCTTGCCAGATATTACACTTTGATAGAAAAACCAAGATGGTTACCTGATGCCAGCAGAGATATGGCAAAATTTAACTCTTTTCCTTTATATTTAAGTCATGTTGTTTTTTCCCCAATTCAAATATGGTAGTCAACATAATTGCCTAAATTTGATCAAAGAAAAACAAATTTGAACTGGCAGTTCTTTCTCTCAACCTTGTTTTATATACCTTGAGATGTGAAATTATGAAACTGGGATGTTGCAACCGGTCTTTGCCTTCAAGCCCTGCTGGTCATCTCTATCCTCATATTTTTCCTTTTGATTGGCTGACAACCAAGCCACTATTTTCATTGGCTAAATTTCTGGCTGGAGGTTGTTTTTTTTTTTTGTAACTCACATATTTGGAAAAAAACATGGATTATTTTAGGGATGAAGAACTCATAGTGTCAAATATTAGGGTACTTGAACAATTTATGAAGCAAATCCTTCTATCAATTTCTAGGGCTTGTGTATTCTGCTATAGAAAGGGAATACTACGTTTGTCTTTGCACTTCTACTCTAGAAATTGATGAGAAAATGAAGCATCGATAAGAGTACAGATTTCATTCTGGGACGGTCTGGAGTTTGCAGAATGCACTTAGTATAACTGGTACATAACTTAGTATAAATTCCTCATAGAAGGATCTCCTGGAAAGGAAAGGGAATTTATTTTAACAGTTGGAGTCCAACAGCTCACTTGAAATTTTCTTCTCTAGTTGTATTGTTATTAGTGCTATTAGTCCCAAAGATGCTTTTTCGAGAGGCAATTGGACTTTCTGGTTTTTCTTTGAAGACATTTAGTTTCTCATCCAAGAAGCTTCTTCAACTCAGACTGAATAGTGGAGAATGGAGAATGGAAGGATTTATACTCCTTGAAGACAACTGGTCATTTGCATTCTTTTATAAAGTCGTTGAGGCCAGCTGAAGGTTTATCTGCATCATCAGGGTCACCTGAACAGTGCAAATGGATGTGGAACTGTTGAAAGTACAGTGTTATACGCTGGATGATGTCATATCACTCCCCCTCTTTTGAGAGAGGGCTGTTCAATTTTGACATAGATGGCCTCTTTAACCCCTCCTTCAAACCAGTGGTCCTCTCTGTTCAAAATGTGGACTTGGATGTTGCTTGGATGAGAAGCGAAATGTCTTCAAGGAAAAACCAGAAAGTCCAATTGCCTCTTGAAAAAGCATCTTTGGGACAACCATGATCTGGATATCTGAGAATCTCCATAGACATAGTGTTATTAGTATTACTACTAGTAGTAGCAATATTACTACTATTATAATATTACTAACTAGTGCCTAAGAAATACTATTTTTAAAGATTAATAACTTACCTATAACTTGGAATTATACAATACACTGTATTACCTAAGAAATGTATTCATGCATACCTATCCATTAGTATGGCAATAGCATTTAGACTTATACTGCTTCACAGTGTTTTACAGCCCTTTCAAAGCAGTTTACAGAGTCAACATATTGGCTCCAATAATCTGGGTGCTCATTTTACCGACCTCGGAAGAATGGAAGGCTGAAAGGCTGAGTCAACCTTGAGCCTGGCAAGATTTGAACTGACAAATTGTAGGCAGATGGCAGTCAGCAGAAGTAGCCTACAGTACTGCATTCTAACCACTGTGCCACCATGGCTCATTAGTATATTTAAGTATAGGGAAAATATAAAGTAAACCCAAACAATATAGTACAATCTCTATTCTCTCCTCTGTAGTATAAATGGACTTTATCAGACAGATTAATAAACAACAGTATTCCTTCTTGCAGGGTGACCTCCAGAGGACAAATATCCAATTGGATTTTGGGGATGGTACTGCTGTATCCTATGCTAATTTCAGTCCCATAGAAGATGGTATCCGGCATGTTTATAAGAGCACTGGAATCTTCCATGTGACAGCTTATGCGGAAAATAACTTGGGTTCTGATTTGGCAGCACTTTTCCTGCATGTGGTTTGTAAGTAGATGGACTCCAAAACGTCTCTTGGTTTGATTGAATGCAGAGCTCATAGCTCTGGAAAACTTGCCTTTAAATCAATTTCTATAATCTGATTCTTTACCATTTTAGCTCATTCACCTTTATATTTTTAAATATTGTAAAAGCTCAAATATTTCCTATTAATAGGGTGCTACTTGGTCCTAGAGGTTAATAGATTCTATTCCCAATAAGATAATTGCAGGAGCATGATAGACTTTCATACTGTTTTTACAATAAGTTCCACATTTTTCTGGAATTTAAATAACATATACAGTGTAAAGGAGAAAGTTGCAAATATACATATACCATATCTAATGAAAAATTGAAAATATTAGAATTATTTTATACATTTAAATTACTATTTATTATAAGAATAGAAGAATAATAGAATATGCTAAGAATAGTTTAAGAATATTTTTGTCATAATTATCTAATTGTATCTCAGTTTTAGGCATCAGTCATATTCAAGAGAAACATAAGTTTGATGGTGTGCTCTCGAAATTGCTATTCTTTTATACTTTTAAAAGAAAACATGAGTAATTACCATATTTACCTGAGATGGAAGACATTCATATTTCAATGGGGGAGCTCTTTCTTTAGTACAAAAACAATGAGCAATATTTTGTCATATGAAAAATATCGCTATGGAAATTGAGCTATTGGATTGTGTCATCTTGCAACTTTATGTACTGCATGTACTTTTTAGGTGCATATTGTGACATTTTGTACTTTTTATAATAGACTTGTACTCTTTTTGTACATTGATTAGAATTCTTTTAGTTTGATAAATACAGAGGTGGGTGTTAGTTTGGCATAATTGTGGAATTTGGTGCCCTGAATATGTCATAATGTTCTTTTTAGATTTGTAAACATACAGAGTTAATGTGAAGTGCAGTACTTCAGTAAATCATGCTGGTCTGTTAACCTTGGAAACAATGTTGATGGAAGCTGTTATTCTATATTATACACTGCCTGTATAATAGGTCTTATTGAACTCAGTGAGTCTTTCAGGCATGCAATAGCTTGCCCTTCTTAGGGATTGGTGAGTATTGTAATATGATTGGAATATTTGAAGTTAGTAAACCATACATAAAAATACTACAATAATATTCAATACCCTGTTGCTCTATGCATGAAAGGATAAAATGCAGCAAAGATAGGACAGGATAGCATAGCGTAGCATAGCATAGCATAGCATAGCATAGCACAGCACAGCATAGCATAGCATAGCATAGCGCAAATGTAGTTTATGTATAATCAAGAACCTTAGAGGAGATGGACTAAAAAGAGGCAAGATAGCTTTATTTTAGAATAGAATAGAATAGAATAGAATAGAATAGAATAGAATAGAATAGAATTCTTTATTGGCCAAATGTGATTGGACACATAAGGAATTTGTCTTTGGTGCATGTGCTCTCCGTGTGCATATAAAGACAAGATACATTTGTCAAGAATTTGTAAAGAGAGCAACACAACAACACAAGTCTTGAATTGAACTCATAAAAAAATTGGCAACCAGTGTACCTCATAAAGCAGAGGTGTTACATGGGCATATGGAGGCATGCTTGTCAGTGCCATGCCATTGCTTTCTAGACCAGCTGAATCATCCAGATGGTCTACCAAATTTTTTTTAACCTGCAGTTTATTTTCTCTTCTTATAGAAGCAGTGTTTATCAACAAATTGAACTTTAATCAATCTAATTAATTTCATAATCCCTGTCAAATCATGGAGTTTCATGATCCACGGTTCATATTTTTATAGGGATTCTCAGCAAAACAATTTTTAAATCCTTCTAGTCAGTTTCTAATCAGGTTCATGATCCTTATCATACATGCTTAGAAATAGGAATAATTGTATTTCTGAAAGAACAAAGATCAAGAGAAGTTAAGAGCAAGCCAACAAACAATAAAATGTGAGTCCCCCTCTTTCTGTTGCCTGTTTCCATCCAGACCTAATCTCATGTATTTAATCTCTGAGCTCTTCACTAAAACAGCAATTAATTCTCTATAACTGTTGATGTATTAAAGTCTTGTCCTGAAGAAACAACCTATCATTGGGTAACTTGTTTTGCAAGATCTTATAGGGAGACTTATAAACTGTGATGCTCTTGGGCTGACTTTCATTTTTTCTTTTTATTGTGATTTTCTTTTATCGAATGTGAAACCTATTGCTACCATATGTGATTCTGTGATTATTTTCTTAAGAAACAGGACACATTTATCTTTTTTAAAGAAACAGGATGCAGTTATCTTCAGAGAAACAGCAGCCCTGAAAATCCCTAAATTGTGCATGACTGCCCTTTCTTCAACTTTTTAGTATTCTCTGATATCAATGGTGCTCTTGAAAACACTCCGCTTGCTTGTCACGTTCAGTGGTCAAAGTTCCATCATGTTATTCTAATTCTTGTGCATACAAATATATGAATACATATTTGTGTGCATATTTATTTATAAACATTGGCAAGAGATAATTGCTTTTCCACTAATTATTTCTTACTTTCATACTATAGTTTTCTTTTCCATATCCATGTGTGCCTTATTGATTTCACCCTCCTCTTCCTCCTCCTCCTCCTTCTCCCTTCTCCTCCCTTCTTTTCTAAAGAATAATAAAAAAAACCTCCTAAATGCAAAACCTTCCTTATATTTGAACTGGACAATAGCTATGATGACTAATTACAAGGTCTCACCTACTCACAATTAGAGCATTTAATCTAACTGGAGCACCCAAACAACTGCAATAAGCTATCAGTTATTCCAAACATGTCTGATGTACAACAGGGACAAATACAAATTCACTTCAGCATGTGAATGTTAATGGAAAAACTAAAGGAGGAAAACCAGATGGACAGACAGATTATATTGCAGTTAAAACTTCACTCTTTTCCAACTGTTTTTATCCCTTTTCTGCCTCTTTTTGTCCCCTTATTGGTGGCAAAGTAAATGACTAATTCTTCATATGAAAGCTTAAATAGCCATCTGCTGCATTGCACTGGGGGCATCGGAGCAAATTGCTTGCCAATCAGTCATGCATTTTTTTCCTGCCAATATATTTTTATTTTAAGAATATTTGTGGTGGAATTTAGTCCAAATACTCTGGAGAGAAGGGCTGCATTCCATCACAATATCTGAATTATTTTCTCCAACAAGAGAATTTTATGACAATGTAAATGAATTTGGATACTCTGACATAGAGCCCCCAATCCCCAGCTCAAACTTGCTGCAGAAGGATACCATGGTTTGTAATATTGAAAGAGACTGGGATTAAAGTTACCATAGACAATATAGCTATATATATATATGACTTATGATATGACCATTCAGAAGATAAAAACCAATGCACAGATATAGGTTGAGGAATACCTGAGTAGTATATATGTATATAGGTAAATATTTATATATATCCATGCTGACTTTACCACTTTACCACCTATCTGATTTTTTTAAAAGTCCTTAAAAAAGTCCTTGTTTATGAAGTCTTTTACAATATATCAGGATAATCCAAATGTGCTATTCTGGATCTTCTTCCTTTCTCCTATCTTTTTGAAGACAGAGACATAATTCAACCCTGTAGTTATCTGGGACTAGACCTGTTTTTCCAGGGTTAATTTTATTTCAGCCATTCTCGAAAAACTTGGGGGAGAAAAATCTGCATTTGAAGTAGATGTTATTGCTAGTGGGTATTTCAAACTTCAGACTAATTTATAGCTGTTTACATCGATCACAGTTTGGTAGAATCGCAATGCAATAGCATTCATTGCAATAGCCTTTCTGAGCATGCTTTCCTTCCGATGTGACATTTTTGTTATTTTTAAATAGTTAGCACTGTATATTGTTTTATAGCTATTTAAGCAGATAGAAGTGCCAAGAAGAAAAAGGGTCTGTTACCTGTTTCTTTTGCTTAATTTTATTTTTATTTTAACCCCCTTAAGATATGAACAAAAACAGGTCTGTAATATGTATTATTATTATCCTTCTACAGGTCCAGTGGAACGTGTCCACCTGAGTGTCCCTTTTGTGGCCATCAGAAATAAGGAAGTCAATCTCACCGCTGTAGTTTGGCCAAATCAGTCAGGCACCCTCACTTACTTCTGGTGGTTTGGCAACAATAGCAAGGTTTGTTCCATTTTTAGAAATATATTTATTTTCTCTGACAGGATTAACTATTGATTCATCTTGATTCTGAAAAGAGAATGCCACCTGGAACTGCAATAAAGCAGTATAATTTTCTATTACTGTCAAAACAGCTTCTTCGTTTTCCAAACTTTATTTCCTTCCCCCCCTTTCCCCCCCATCTCGTGCGGCTGTTTGCAGGAGTCTTTGCAATGTGCAGTTGTCTGTTATTGGAACATTATGTTTAGAAGCTATTATTACTACTAGAATTCAAAATTATACCCCATTGTATATAGTGGATAATTCTGGGTTTCTGCTCAGCATTTAAAAATGGCTGGTGATCAACTAAACAGTGTTTCTAACAAGAGGGCTAGCTTGTGCATAGAATTTTAGAATCTGACTCATATTTTAGAGCCATTGGGAATCAAATCACTTTTGCTCTCTGTGAATTCAAGCTAAACAACTCTGCACTTGTCTGCCCATGCTGCGTGTTCCTGTCTTTGGACACATGTCAGAGGTCTACATGAATGCTCAATGACAGTTACTAGTTATATATACAATTATCAGCTAGTGTATTTCTGAAGCTAAATTTGAAAAAAACAGTAATGTTTTTGATGATTGCTGAGTCTGATATTCTTTGTAAATGATAAATGTATACTTCAGTAAGATTGTTCAACAAATCCAATATTTTTGGCTTATTTTAAGCATATGAATATATAGTTGTTTCAAGCTGAGCACTGAAGTTCTTTGGAACCCTAATAGGGGTTCTGAAATGTATAATAGACACAAGCTCCTATGAAATATTATTTGCCCCTCACTTCCCATCCAATGAGATATATATTTTTAATTCAGACCCCTTTCCTGAAAATACACTAGAGTCCAAGAATACTTTCTGAAATCTACTAAAATATGAAAGAGTCTATAGTACATATTCAGGGAATTGATGGAAAAGAAGACAAGGATTTTCTTGGAAGACTAAAACTGAAAAATTTAAAGAATCATAGCAGTAATACCTAGTGATAAATACTATTGGAACTTCTTCACAGCAAGCCAATTCAATAATTTTTCTGGATCAGTATTAGCAACTGGCAACAATTCCTAGGAAATGATGGAAATATTTCCCAGCTATACCTGGAGCTGTTAGGTCTATGAATAGCAAAATGTATGTTGTGTAATTAACTAAAGCCTCTTTTAAAATTGTACTATAAAACTTGGAAGAATGTCTGGTTTTCCTATAGGAGACCAATTGTTAAAAAAGTTATAGCCATTGAAATATGTAAAAGAGCCACTCTGCCAGAATCATATTCTAAAATATCCTTTAAAAAATTCAAGCACTTGAAGGCTGAAAAATATTTCCAGTACTATTTGTAGTTCTTTGGTTTGTTTTATTGGAGCTTCAGAAAGAAATGTAGAAACAAATTGATTTGTTATTTTCTGTTTACACCTGTTTTCCATTTATTAAAAATGGCCAGTCATTTACACATTTACATCACTCATGCATAATTGTTCAATTCAAATGCTAGGTTTGACTTCCAGAAGAAGCAAGGTAGGACCAACAGTTGGCCAGTCTCATTTTATTATTTTTATCAGATTCTCCAGGGACTTTTTTCTATCAGAGTGTCTTTGTCTCATCCAGATTATCTGTTACTTTGGAAACCATGCTACAGTATATTGTGAAAACTATGTCTGGTACCTTGTTGTCTTTGATTTGAAACCATCATTGTCTTCAGGTTACAGAAACAAATCTTGTTGAATAAAAATGCTTATTTTTTGATCTTAGGAAGGGTTTCACATATTTCATCCTCCATACATGTCCATTTCCACAAATTCATGGCATGCAGCTAGACATTGTCATTATAGATAGGCATTCTGATTGTCCCAAATATGCTCTCTTTCCCATAGACATTTAACGACTGTTATTTTCTCAGACATTGTCACCTATTTATACATTAAGTAATTTTAATTACATCAGCACCCATTTTTGTCATATGGCAACAATTTTGTACAAGTACATTTAACCTTGAAGTGGCAATGCTGGCTCAGAGTATACTATTACTTGCTTTTTTATAGTGTTTTCAAAGTCTTTTCAGGTTTGATGGTCCCTAAAATTTGATACCTTTAAGCCAGTGCCATCTGGGCCTTAGCCTAAACGCAGCTCTATATCTATCACTTTCTTCAATGAGCATATGAGTTTTCAGATTATTTTAAACATAAATTTGTATGGACAATTGCCGTATATGTTTATCAGGCAAAGGGAAACAGAAGGTCAAACCTAATGTGTGTGGTTTTTTTAGTTCCAAATGAATATTTCTTTAGCATTATTGTTTCAGTATCTGGGAAATAAAGTTTGTATCTGCAATTTAAATTTCATCTATGCATCACCAACAAACATCAAATTTTGAATCCAAAATATCACCAAAATAGGGGACAATGTAAAGCTGGGAGAATATCTGGTTTTGCAAAATGATGATAATCATAGGATGATAGAACTAAAAACTAAATAGGTCTGCTATATAGACAGCCTGTTTTATAATTTCCCACTGATAAAAATCCATTTATTCACAACATAGATTTAAAACAGCTGCAGAAGAACTGCTGTTCTCCCTGGGCTTTTGTGCTTTGTTGACTCTTCAGGGTTCCACTAGTTGTTATCACTCTGACTTCTATTTATGCACTCTCTACAAGCAAATTACTTTAGGGACTATTGTCTCGAGTGCCAGGAGCTCATGAGATTCAGAGAAGGATCTCAAAGTTCTTTATATGAACTCCAATAAAATTACTATTAGTAAAAAGAAGGAACCCACTTTATGTAAATATCCATGTTTAAAACAAAATGTAAAATAATTTCTGCACATTGTATGAGCATATTGGAAATTCTGATTGTAGGGCTGGAGATTTTTGTCTGCAGACAGATTGCAAACCAGCAATACAATTAACCAAGTACAAACAACTTTGTGCATTTTAAACTTTGTAGTTTCTTTGTATTATAAAAAATAATTCTGATAAAAAATGTAAGTCATTGTGTCAGTGTCAGTCTACTGAGTTTGTTTTGCCATTCAGACTGGCAAAATATTATATTTTTGCTTTACATACAAATGTTAAGGTTGCAGACAAGTAATTTCTCATTTCACCAGCCATTTTTCTGTTTTCAAAGAATATTGAAGTGCAATGGCTCAGCAGTTATAACACTGGGCTTGTTGGCTTGAAAGTCAGCAACCCAGGTTCAAGAACCAGAGTGCCATATGACAGAGTGACCTCCTGTCCTTGCCCCAAGTCTTGCCAACCTAGAAATTACAAAGTATGCATATGCAAGTAGGTAAATAGGTACCAGTGGTGGATAGGTAACAGTGCTCTGTGACATCATGCTAGCCACATGACCACATAAATGTCTTTGGATGTACTGACTCAGGGGCTTTGAAATGAGCATGAGCGTCACCCCCTATATCTGGCAACAACTAGCAAAAGTAAAATCTGAAGGGATACTTTTTACCTGCCTTTGAGAAAGGGCTCAGTTCACATATCAGAAATAGCTTGTGTTGTGTACTTGATTTTTCTTTCTCTCTCTTTTTCTCTTCCACTTAATCAGTTTGATTCTTAGAAGCCTCCTGAACACTTTATGCTTCCTGCTGTTTGTCAGCAAGGTTTTTCAAAATGGCTATGTCGTTGCCTCCTTCCTAGGGACACTGACTGGACCAGGGTGACCCAGCTGGCTTTGTGCCCAAGGCAGGACTAGAATTCATGATCTCCTGGTTTCTAGCTTTTTGCTTTAACAACCACACCAATCTAGCTCTCCATTACAACTTACCATGTATCTAAAAGGCTGTCTTTTTCCCTTCTTGCTATCTGGCTAACCAATGGTAAATAATCCATCAAACAGCACAAAGGATCCCCCCCCCCCAAATACATAACAAACTCCAGACTGAATAATAGTAAAAACAGTCAGGAAAAAACCCTGGACCAATTCTTCCTTATCTTGCCACTTTCTCACTGAAGACACTCTATTGCACAACCTTCTTTGGATTAGTGTAGTTCAGTCAGTTTCTGATTCAACCAAAGCCATGAGATGACTTGTGCAAACGAGATTTTAGTCTCTGTTTAGCTTCATTGAACCATCCTATATTAAAAGTATCTGTGTAATTATACAGTACAATTTCAGACAATGATTTTATTTACTCATTCATTTATTTAAATAGGGTTATTGTAGTGAAGTGCTAGCCCACTATTTTAGCAATATACCAAAAGGCTAATTTGCTTGGAATAGCTTCACTTCAGTTTAATAAATGAATCTGGATATCTAATAGGCTTTGAACAAATGAACCTTAAACTCCTTGATTTAATTTAGAGCTAGTTTCCAGACCTCAGTACTGGAATTAAATTGAAGAAACTACCAGAATGTTAAATTTCTATGATGAAGGTGAAATCAGCCATGATAATGGAACAACTACCAAGAAGGTAGATTTTTCAAAAGAAAACTGGATTTTTTGGTAGCCTGACATATAATATAGGATACAAACACAGAGCCAGGCAAGTTCTATTTCAGGAATTCTGAGGATATAAGGAAAGAAACTTGAGAGAAGTTTACATGGAGGAAATAATTTCTAAGTAATCACAGGCAAGGGCATCTTAAAGAACAGTACAAAAAAAGTTGAGATGGCAGCTATCAAACCCCATTCCTACTTTACATGTGGTACACCTAAAAGGATAAGAGCTCAACTGCATGGCAGGGGTGAAATGTAAAAATTTTCCTACTGGTTCTGTGGGCGTGGCTTGTGGGCGTGGCTTAGTGTGGTCATGTGACTGGGGGATCAAAAGACAGA